>JASKGM010040530.1:10465-22629 GCA_034509205.1 Ceratonia siliqua
AAAAAAATTATAGATAAATAGTAATAGGGGTGTAAAAAAATTCAAGAAAAAATTGAAAAATATTTTAAAAAATTTTAAAAAATTTTATATAAGATAAAAAATATTTAATTATTTTTAAAAAGTAAAAAAATTTTGAAAAAAAATATAAAAAATAAAATAAAATAAAAGTGAAGTGGGATGTAGCATAGATAATTCCAATCTTATAATTGATATTTTTATTATATTTGAATATTATATTATAGAACAAATCTATATTTTGCTTCTCCAAGGATATACAGGTTAAGTATCAGTTAACTTTTTCAGAGATTTTATACTCCTTTTTGTATCAATTGGTTCTCCAAAAAATTGATATTTGTGTCAAGTAACTCCTCAAATTAGGATGAGCATGACAGGAAAGCCAATTGATACAAAAAGTCTTTGAAGGAATTAACTGGTACATGACCAATATTTGGAGAAGCAAAATAGGTTTTTCTCTATATTATACGTTAATTTTATATATTGATAAACTACAATATAACTTTGGATTAGAAAAGAAATTTTTGTGTATGATTTTGAACTTTTAATATCTAATAGAAGATTTTGTCAAAAACTCAATCATCCAATAAAAACTCATGCAATAGTGTAAAATTAATTTTAAGTTATACTAGTATCAATTAATCTCATATATATATATAACAACTGAAAAATAAAATTTAATAATAAGCAACTGCCAGCTATTTATTATTTTTTAAAAATAAATGAAATGACAAATATTCAGGGACTGTTTGGAACGGTTTTTGTTTTATTATTTTTAAAAGTAGTTTTTGAAAACAATTTTAAAAAATAGTTTTATAGAACAAAAAAATAAAAAATTTGATTAGACAAAAACTTGATTGGACAAAAACAAGCAAAAACACATAAAAATTATTTTTGTTTTTTTATTTTCTAGTTACTATTTTCAGAAAACAGTTTTTAAAAACAACTGATGAAAACAGCTATTCAAACGAGTCTTTTTATTCTCGCAGAACAAAAAAATAATTTTTAAAAACACTTCCAAACACCACCTAAGATTTTGTTTTTGGTGGATTTGAACTTACAAATTTCAGCTTTGAAGACAATAGCAAAATGAAAAAAAAAAATTGCCTCATTAAGTTTACATATATTTATTTATCATAATTTTATTTTCTTTAATATTCATAAATTTTACTTTTAAGCAATGTTTATTTGTTCATATTTGACTTATACTTCAGCACAGCATTTAGATTGGCTGATACAACGTGTACTTTGCAATGCTAGCCGAAGAAAAGATTATTATGAACCAAATCAAATCAACAAGGTTTTCCTTTTATCAGTATAGTCAAAGAAAATAGAATATTATTAATTAAGGAATATGGAGTGATATCAATTATATTAATATAAGTTACAATATTAATTTGCTTACTTTTGATCGATGTTGCTGAACCTAAAAGTATATACTCACTTCCTTTCATGTTTTAATAATGGGGGTTATCCTACGTACTGTCCCCAAATAGTAAGTTCTTTCATTTTTTCATTTCAACTTCCTTTTTTTTTCTTTTTTTTTTATTGTTTACATTATTTATTCATTGTCTATTTATGACATATTTTTTTAAAAAAATTAAGATGTTTTTATTTTTTTTAATTTACTAATTTTCTTACTTTTTTTAAATGCATTATTATTTTTGAATTTTTGTAGTTGTGTTTATTTTTTAAATTTTTTTAAAATTTACAATTAATTTATCATTATTAAAAAATTAAAAAATATATAAACTCCCTTTAATAATTACAGGATAAATTACAGTTTATTCATTTGGTCCAAAATCAATTTAATCTATATTGGCTTAAAGGGTATTAGTCAATCTTCATGTGATTTGTTGTGTTATTACTTGACTATCTTGTAATATTTTTTTACATAATTTTAACATAAATAACCATGTGAAATGGTGAACTTCATGATTGAAATTTTGTTTAACGTATATGAACAATTTTATAATGTTTTGTGATTATTATTGAGATTAAATTGACATTTAAAAATTAAAATCATTAGCTTAATCCCAACAATAACTTCAAAACTTTATAAAATTATTCAAGATATAAGTAAAACATATTTTGAACAATAAAATTATTCATTTTAACATTCATGTGATTTTTTTTGGGTTAAAATTTAGATATAAAATGTTACCCGGTGGTTAAGCAATAAGGGAACAAACTAGAAGGGGATTGAACGATATGTTTTAAACCACATGAGAGACAAATTGATTTTTAGTCAAACTACAAAAGTAAACTATAATTTACCCATAATTCTATATTAAATTTTTACCAAACAAATACTTCTTGCTTAAATGTCTTCACTCAAAAATTCAAGGTATAGAGGTATATAATTTTCCTAACATATAAAAAAAAGGTAAATGTAATTTAAGCAATTTTTAAAAGATGCAAGTGTTATGTACTCATTGTATTATTATGTAATTATTGATTATAGTTTTTTAAAACTCCAGCTTGATTGATGCAGACATTAGCAGCCTCAGGCCTTAGCACTGAAGGGAAGCTTGTGAAACTTCATCAAATATAATGGCGATAACCTACTTATGATAATTCTTAGTAAGGACTAGGGAGTTTGAGTTCAAAAATGGATGAGTGAATTATAATGTATTTATTCGTTTATTGTTCATTTAAAATTATAAAGGGTCATTATATTACCCATTATTTATTTATTGGTGATTAGACCCAATTCAAATATGAATACATTCATTTATCTATTACTTAATTTTCAATTTTGTTCATTTTGAGATCCCGTGTAATTGGGATTCCAACTACATGAAATCCTGTTAGACAAATCGTTGACATTCAATATATGCTAGACAATCAAGATCTTTTAAGAATTTTTTTTTAAAAAAAAAAACACCTCAAAATCTATGTCAAGAAAATAAAAATAAAAAACGCGAGCCAAGATTTGACAGGATACTGTGCTAGGATTCCAAATGTGGGACCCAAATCTTTTATTAATATACATCTTACAAACAATACGAGAAAAGTAAGGTCCCGTTTGGTTCTGTTTTAAAAAAAATTTGTTTTTTTATTTTGCGAGAACAAAAAAATTCGTTTGGATAACTGTTTTCTTCAGTTATTTTTAAAAATTGTTTTTAAAAAATAGTAACTAGAAAACAAAAAAACAAAAATAATTTTTTTATGTTTTGACTTGTTTTTGTTATCTATTTTCTAAAAAATACGAAAAATAACTGATGAAAAATATTTTTACCCAAACAAATTTTTTATTTTTTTGTTTTATAAAATTATTTTTTAGAGTTAAAACTATTTTAAAAAATAATAAAATAAAAACCGTTCCAAACAGCCCTTAAGTTTCTAACCTAAATAAATTGTTAAGAATATTCTATATAAAGTTTAAACACTGATATTTACAATTTATCCAGTATTATCTACAAGTTATTGCACACCAAAACCAATATCTAATACGTCTACACTTATCTTGATTCCCGTGAAATCTTTGATTTTCAGTAGCTTGTAACGGTGGAGTTCATTTTTATAAGTATTGACTTTTGATTTGTCAATAATTTCAACTATTTCAAATATTAACCCATCTAAGTCAAAAGAGAAGCTTAGTTCGAATTTCGCCTTTGAATATGGGTTTGAATTTGATGTAATCTTTTCTGCTTCACCTCCTTTTGTTAAAGTATTTATAAGGTGGATCGTCAATTCTGTAGGGAATTTTTAAAGCCTCTTTCAATTCATGGAAAATTAATTCAATTTAGTATTTTCTATGTCTAGGGTCAATACCTTTAAATGTATTACTACTCAAAATTTTCATTTATTTGTTCGTAACTTTGATTTGGGAGTTCAGTAGCAGCATAGATACACTAAAGTATCTTGTTGTATTGCAATTTGCAAGATTATAGACTCTTGATCATTACAGAGAACCAATCAAGAAAACAACATATATTAAACCTGATTCTCCATTTCTATTCAAATGGACACCAGAACTGAGGGCAAAGAGGAAAGATGACCGAGGATTATATGTAACACATCACTGTCATCAGATTTAAAATGAAAATTATCTACCATCCACATCCACTTGTATGTTTGACTTAAAACAGCAACTAGTCCAATCAAAGGAGCCAGAGAGATAAGCAGCAGAAGCACCAGTGACCAGCAAAGTTGAAAATGGGAGCAAATTAACATCTCCTGACCTTCATTGAACGTCACCTTTACTCAATGACATTACGAATTTCTTCACCAGGACCCCGTTGAACTAGTCTGTAATACAATATACCCATAGTTGCCATGCATGCCCTGCATATGAACATTATTATTTCATCAGTTAAAGACTAGCAGTCCATATCACATCTGAAACCTATATAACTGAGGTTTTACATATATTTGAGATTGAATCATAGCATGACTATTTTGTGCCAATTGCCATGAGAGCATTCTTGTTCTTCTGAGAACATGGAGAGAATCGCCCAGATAAAATTATCAGATAATATAGGTGCAATTATTAATTGGTATGAATTCACCCAACAAGCTGCTTTGACTCCATCAATCTTGGAATACATGACACTAGCAGCAATAAAATGCCAGCATTTTTACTCCTGCCTTCCTCATTTACCCTAAATATTATTCCCCATTAGTCCTGACCAATGACTCATATGACTTAGATAATAGAAAGTTCATATCCTTGAAATTTCATCTTTTTCCTCTTCTGGACTTCCTACTTTGGTATTAATATAGATTATACAGGAAGATGAGCAAGAGACACACATAATTGCAATCACGAGAAGAATTTTCCTTGGGTCCACCCTTGATGATCTTTGATGCCGTGTACGGCCTTCTGAGGCTTCATTTGCATTTGGTACGTCTTTTCGGGGGGGTGCAGTCACTGGAAGTGTGGGTAAAGCACTAGAGCAGAAAGGAAGCAATGCCCTAAGAAACTTATGGTGGAATGGACCTATGCTTGCAAAGATGAAAGTTTGAATAAGTAAATTGAACTAAACAAGCTAATTAGCATGTAACGTAACAAGGGAAGAGAAATTCCACAAAAAAAAAGGTAAAAAGTTTCTGACCACATTAAAAGAAAAAGGCTACAGATCCAGCATAAGAATATGTTGAATCATTATTCACAAATTCAAAAATGTTAATTCACATATAGAAAATATTACCTCTTCTTGTATACTTTTTACGATTCCCATCTTCATCATCAGCATAATATGAGATTTCAGAATTTTGCTTGTCAACATGGAGTGAGCCCTTCCTTGTAGTAGCACCAGGCTGAATCATTTGCAAAAAAGGACAACAAAATTATGAGTTAATAAACTGAATATATGAAATAAGATAAAACACACATTGGTATAAAACAAGCAAAAATTCAGACCTAATTATTAAAAGGACAGGTAAATGCAAACACAGAATAAGAGCAACAAAATATTTTATTTTTAGATGCAACAACTGATATTAAAATCCTCTTACAGGACCGGGACTTGAGGCTTTCATGAAATTTCCTGCTGAAGTAGGACCATCTATCTCCACAATATCTGTCACTGAAAGTTCAGAAGATACTGTACCAATTGCAGGTGAGTATCCTTCTATTGAGTCGTTTGTATTATTTTCCCTACTAATCAATGGATCTGAAGCGAATGCAGGTGGAGGACTATGGGATTCTGTAGATGGCAATGAAACTGGATGACTTCCAAAGAGATTCTTTTCCATACCAGTCTGCACAAAAAACAGACAACATCGATTCAAAATTCTATTAATATAATGAAAAAAGGGGGGGACAGCAATTAACTCTGGGTGCAAAGAAAAAGATCCACTACTTTATCATCAAAACAATAAATACATACACGCAAGTTTTTAATACCTATAAAATGGGCATCTTTTCTACAAGAAGATGCACACAATTCAACATTACACTCATAGATAGGTGGTACAACACAAATATTTTGCACTCTCCATTTACTCAGAAATCAGAGATAATAATTTTGAATGAGCATTCTAGATGGAATATGTTTGCCCTAAACATCATTATGGTGACCCATGAGGTTGCTGAACAAAAATGATATGGGCACATAGGGCAAACTAGTAATATCCAAGTTTATGAATAGTCCAAGCATGTGCAAATTATACTTGTTAATGGTGTGCAGCACACAAAATTAATATAATTCAAACAAACAATAATGCAAAATTAAACAATTAATATATATGAAAAACTTAACTTATAGGCTCTAAGCGTCATCTTCATCAAAGGCAATATCAGCACGAATATCATCATTGTTCAATCCCTCAAAGTCCTCCCCTTCAGTTTTTTCTACGTCCGCCTCCTCTTCATTAATAAGATCAACAGAATGAGAGGAGGGGGATGCTAATATTACTCATCTTTTCCATTCTTGGTGTGGATTTGAGTGGATATTTTCTAATAGGGAAGGAAGGATCCTCAACTCCAATAGTTCTAGCCTCTAACTACATCACTCCAAATGACATCATCATCTTCAAATGCACTATCATCTTTTGCATCAAGTTCTTCAATCTTCATCTTACTTGACATTTAAACACTAATTGCTATCATCAACATCTTTCCATAAGACAGGATCAATAAGTGATGATCATTGTATATTCGCATCAAAGCCCTATTATACTACTAGTGGTTTGACATACACTAACATGCATGTCAATTCTGTTTTTTTTTTAATATTTTATCTGCATCATCGTATCTTCTCATTATAGGCCTAAAGGCATATCCATCACAATATTCCTTAAAAATTGAAAAAGTGAATAGTTATTTTTTTATGGGATGGTTATTTTTTTATAGGGTGGCTATTATCAGACCCAGACACCAAAAACCTTCAAAGCCATATACAATAATGTAGATAAACACCAAATCATTCAATTTTTGATTGTGAAAGTTTGTTCCTTTTTTTTTTGGGAATGAAGCTGGGATTTTATAATTTGGCCCTATTTACATGTGCCAACGTGCCACATGCCTTACTACACCATTTGAAAGTTGAAACTGTGGTTATGATTAATGGTGTATAACAAATTAGTGCAATATGGTCCTTGTGAAGAGCTTCCTAATGATGAATACGGCCCTATTATACTTGATAAACACTAGGAAGGCATTTGATACACTACTATCTCACATACTATAGTATCTTGGATACCATGGCATAAGTATCAAGGTATAAGATACTATGATATCTAAGATTCTCTTGTTTCGTATAACAATTGAAAATAGTAAAAAAATGATACAATTGACATTTTATAAAAGTTAGTAAAGCTAAAAGCGGTGTAATGTGAGATCCTCATGATTCTCATACCACCCAAAATGGTATTTCACATCCTATTATCTTGGATGACACTAAATATCCTAGATAACAGTGTCCCAAACACAAACATCTTAAATGTCTCCTGTCATCTAAGATACTAGAGTCAAGATGACAATATACCAAACGCCTCTTAGATTATTCAATTTTGATTGTGTAAATATGTTCCTTCTTTTGGAATGACGTAGCAATTTCATATTTTAGCCCTATTTTTATGTGGCGCATGCCACACTATGCTGATTAAATTTTGCAATATCATGAGTGTTACATGGCACAACACTCTGTAGCACTACGCCACATGCCATTAACAATTGGTTTGACACACAATGTTGGGATTCCATATTACGTATTTCATATTCCCTTTAGTCTCAAGTCTATCCACCCCAAAACTTCTTTATCAATTATCAACATTGCAGTGGATATCTGGCTAGTCATTTTCTAATATTCCACCTATAATACCTTCAAAGTCCCAATTCATTTCTCATCCATAACATAGAACATTCACAATGACAGAATACAGCCCAAGTTTACTCTATGAGGCTGTTCTATATTTCATCAAGAAAACTATCCTAGTATTATCTTATAAAAGCATAAAGGCTCCATCAAGAACTTTATACATCACCTGCATAATAGCTTCCTTCAACTTGGAATGAAGACGAGACCCTGAATCTTTCACACTTTTGGGAGGCCATATCTGTATGCACCAAATGAAATTTCACGCATTTACACATAAAAAAATGAAAGGGCAAAATTGCCATACAAGTGCCTGAAGGAAGATCTAAAGGGTAAAAGCATGATTTCAAAGCAAAATTACCATATAAGTACAACAAGTCACATGTAGATAACAGAGTATTGATTTTTGAAACACACTACGCTTCAATTTGACTAGCAACAACTATCACATCAATCTCCATAGACAAACCATTAATTAATGATTTTGATTTTTGAAGTATACACTAAACAAGGATATGCTTTCTAGAGTTTCTTTCTAGTACTCAATTATTAAGAAATTTGGACAAAAAAATAAAACAGTAAAAGAAAATAAAGGAGAAGAACAAAACATGCCCGTTTCTTGTCCCCTTTTATAAATAATTTTCTAGGCATCTAAAGCACCATTAACCAACACCACTTTGAAGTATGAACACAACTAGACAAAATAAAGAAATTAACTTCAAATAAGACTATATACACTAGTCAACTAATTTTAACCAAAAGTCTTTCTTACTAAAGAAGCAGAAATCATTTGAAGCTAAACTTACCGAAGTGGAACATGAGGGACACACATATCCTGCCGGGGCAGTATGCGGAGGAAAACTCTTGATATGCGAGACCAAGCAATTTGTGTGGATAACATCTATGTATTCATATTATGTAATTCAGTATGGGTTTCAACAGGATTTCTTTCAAGCACATACATAAGCAAAATGACATACGCAAGCAACCCAGTCGAGTAGTTTGAGATCCAGGCCCCTCATCAAGAACAGCTTGGCATTGGCAGCATTTAGGAGGCCAATCATACTCCCCATCTATAACCCATTCTGAGTATGTTCGGACCTATGAAAGACGGCAAAGAGTAAGCTCAGAAACTAAAGTTCAGTACAGCAATAATGTGGCTTTCCACAAGATACCTAGCTCAAATCACAAATCTCAGAAGTTACACCTTAATACAGTCTCCATGAAAACTTAAGCCAAAAATAGAATGAAACAATAGCCTATTACCAGTTTAAAACGATAGGATCATAGGAAAACAAAATTCTCATATTATATATAACGAAAAAAAAAAAACTAAATAGAAAGATAACCATGATGAAGCAAGAGAACCAGGCCATGTTAGCATTAATCTAAAAATGATTAATGATAAATTGAAGAATTTACCACGCAGATTTGGTGCTCTGGGAAACAGACACATTCTCCGCAGACAGGAACTTTGTGCACGAAGCAATATATTTTAGTAGCCTAAACACCAAATAAAACCCACCAAATTCATTAGTATGAATGTACTTAAGACAAGACCAACTGATACCAGCTACCTGATGAAAAGCAACAGAGACAAGCTACAAAATGAGAGCATAAAAGCCACCCATTACGGCGCCCCCAAGCTAGAAATCAAATTCACATACAACAATGTGCCTAGACTAGAGTGGCATCAAGTACCCATTTCCAACGCGCATTTGCATAAAATTCAAACGAATGCAGAAGCTCATAGATCCCCCATAATATGAAATTAAGATGCAAATCCGATCTATATATACCCAGCAGACAAATCAAGCATAATTACCCAAACGGAATTCAAAGTAAAATCACGAATTCAAGCCAAAACAAGCAGCGAAAGAGAAGTAGAGGCAAAAACCTTGCGACATTTGCAGACCACCATTGCACTGCCTGCTATAATCTAATCTAATATGATACAAAACTTTCAAACCAATTCAGATTAATTTGAAAAGGAAATTATGGATTGAAGCCAAGTTCACGATCAAATCAACATAACCACAGAGAGAAACTCAAAGATAATTGTTCCACTTCATCCACTGAATCTGAATTTTCTGTTCTCGTGTTTGTTTTGCCATTACGATCCGTTTCAGTTTTTCTCTTTCTTTCTTTTTTTCTTTGGTTTTATCCTCTTCCCTCCAGAACGAGGACGAACAAAATCAAAGCCAACATGGGCCGGGCTAGAGCCTTCTAACCGAACGAGCCCACATAGTTTGGCCCTTGCGACATGTTATTTGGGCTAATCAATCATGTGGTAAACGACGTGCCGTTTTCGAGGCTCCCCCCTGCCGGCCACCGCCGGTTGACGTCCCTGGTTTGAATTTAAAATCTTCATAATTAAATTTCGGGGCTACAGTAGGGATGCGCCGATTTTTATTTTTTTTTATCTTTTTTTTATTTTTTAACATTAATTAATTATTTATTATATTATATTTTTAAAAAAAAAATTTTGAGTTTTTTTAAATTTTTTACTTATATGTATATTATTTATTCATAATTTTTTTATTTTATTTATATATAAGTAAAAAATTTAAAAATATTAAAAATATTTTTAAAATTTTTAAAAAATATATAATATAATAAATAATTAATTAATATTAAAAAATAAAAAATCCATACATCCTTAACTAAATTACACTCTCATTTTGAAGTTGTAACTTAAAATTTCCCGTAAATTTGAATACCCACGTGCGTTTTCTCCTGAAGTCGCCAAAAAAATTTCTGAACCCATTTTCCCTCTCTTTTCTGCAATTTTTTGTCTATGTTTATCTTAGTCTTGCCAACCAAACCAAATGTGTCATTTTGTCTCCGAAACTTGTAATAGTAGCTGAAGATATTTCGCGTGAAAATGTGGACAAAAGGCAACAATATTTTCTTGTATGCTCTCTAAAATTTTAAGTCGGCCAAGGGCTTAGGATATCGTCTAAAGGCAATAGCTAGCTGATATTAATTGGAATGAATAGTACAAAGGATGTAGACGCAATTTATAGTGGTTTGCTTCTCCCAAGAGGGGCCTTGATAATGATAACCTTTACCGTGGTTACATTAAGATAAAAACCAAAAAATTCTTTGGAGTCTAAACTGTAAAAGAGTTGTGACTATGTTGATTTTTGGTCTCGTTTAACATTAATTATAATTATCCCCTTTCAGTGGAATTATCATTCTTTAACAGTTAACTATTATTTTTATCTCAACAAAAGGAAAATTTTCATTTACTAGTATTTGTGAATGACAAGACATGCAGCTTCATAGTCGATACAGCCATTTTACACTTAGTTGTGGAAAATTGATAATTTACCACATTCCATCTTGTCCGTTACAGGACAATTAACCACTGGCAGTTGGAACAAAACTCCAAAATGTTGGGACCTTCGAGGTGAAAGTGAGCAAGATTTGCACTCTTGTTGGTCCTTTTCTGCACAGAAATGATATTTGTACATCTAATCTCCCTACATTAAGCATACATTATTCATTTTTAAATAATATAATTAACTTAACTGCTGAGTTAACAATTATATTTTTTTTTCTTTATTTTATCTTTCCTTCTTCTTTTTCTCATTCTCTCCATCCCCCACTGTCCATAGCTGCCTCCATCCAACAATCCTAAACCCAAATTTTTTTTCTCTTGTGGTTCAAAACCCATTACCCTCTTTTTATATCTCCAAATGCCTCTTACTTCTTTTCTTCAGATTAGAGGGAGCGTGACTAAAGTGAAACTCAAGCCGCGAGAAATTGCTGCAATCTTCAAATCAACAAGAAAGAGAAAGAGATAATGGTGGAAAAGTGTGGGACCATGAGTAATCAGAGGAGAGAGAAAATAAATGAGAACAGAAAAAGAAAAAGAGAGAGAGAGAGACCAAAATTATATTATTTAAGAATGAGTGATGCATACTTAACGTAAGAAAGACAGATGTACAAACATCAATTCTGCTTATATGCATGTTTACTCTCTTTCTCTTGTTGGACACCGTCTGGTTGTAGCAACAGCAGGAAGACATGTTAATGTTTATGATTTGAGAAATATGGCTCAACCTGAGCAACGAAGGGAATCTTCATTGAAATATCAAACTAGATGTATGCGCTGTTATCCAAATGGAACGGGGATATACTTGAGCTTCTGAAATAACTTGCTAAACTCCCGAGTTCTTTTTAGCTTTCCTGGGCCAGTGCCAGGTGTGCTTTACATTTCGTTGAGTACCAGAAATGGAAAGGCAGAGGAACCCATGACAAATATGCGCAAATGCATGAAAGAATCATCATTGATTTAGTTTGTTTTAGAACATAGGATAATAGAATCAACTGAATTTTGTAATTTTAGAGTTTCTTACCCTGGATTTGATTTGATGC
>JASKGM010040562.1:0-22621 GCA_034509205.1 Ceratonia siliqua
CTAGATGGATTAAGCGAATATGAAATCATGAATTTCACCCAAGAAATTGTAATGGCCATAACCGCATACAGAATTGACAACAGTAATGATACAAATATCTTTGACCTCCTGGTTCACGGATTTACAGGCAGTCTAAAAGGATGGTGGGAAAACATCCTTTCTGACAAAGAAAGAAATGGCATAAGAAATGCCAGAATGACAAGGCTTAACCCTGTCACTGGAGACGAAGAAGTTTTTACATCCAACCTAGCCCAGCTAGTTTATACAATTATAAAACATTTCATAGGAGATCCCCTACAACTACAAGAACGCTATATGGTACAACTAATGAACTTACGTTGTCCCACCTTAGCAGACTTTAGATGGTATAAAGATAATTTCATTCCTAAAGTTTACCAATGTCAGGATGGAAATTCTGATTTTTGGAAAGAAAGATTTATCTCCGGATTACCTCCACTCTTCGCGGAAAAGGTTCGCGACGAGTTACGACAAAATGGAACTAGCCTACAACCACCTTACCTACGGACACATCATCAATATCATCAACAAAGTTGGCTTGCGACTTTGTAATAATATGAAATTACAACGAATATTATATTTAGATAAAAAAGATGGAAAACTAGAATTAGGTAATTTTTGTGAACAATACGGATTTGAAAAAATTCGTGCTCCTTCCCAAAGAAAACCTATAAAAAGAAAAACTGAACATAGTCATAACCCTTCACCCGGTTATAAAAAACCTTATAAATATAAGAAATTTTCTAAATCATCCTACAAAAAGAAGCCTTACAAAAAATATTCTTCACAGAAACCTGTCCAGTCAAAAGAAAAGAAAAATGTCGTTTGTTACAAATGTGGCCAATTTGGTCATTTTGCTAACAAATGCAAAACAGAACAAAAAATTAGAGAACTAAACATTAGCGAAGAAAATAAAACTAATTTATTAAAAGTCATGATTAATGAAGAAATAAACTCTTCAGCTTCTAAGTATGAAGAAGAAGAAGAACCAGAACATGTCTATCAACTCCAAGAAGGAGATACTCCTTCTGAACAATCTGCAGAAAACCTATAAAAAGAAAAACTGAACATAGTCATAACCCTTCACCCGGTTATAAAAAACCTTATAAATATAAGAAATTTTCTAAATCATCCTACAAAAAGAAGCCTTACAAAAAATATTCTTCACAGAAACCTGTCCAGTCAAAAGAAAAGAAAAATGTCGTTTGTTACAAATGTGGCCAATTTGGTCATTTTGCTAACAAATGCAAAACAGAACAAAAAATTAGAGAACTAAACATTAGCGAAGAAAATAAAACTAATTTATTAAAAGTCATGATTAATGAAGAAATAAACTCTTCAGCTTCTAAGTATGAAGAAGAAGAAGAACCAGAACATGTCTATCAACTCCAAGAAGGAGATACTCCTTCTGAACAATCTGCAGAAAACCAGGATCTAGACAATGAATGTCAAAGTCCTGACTACTGTGATTGTAGTGAGTGTAGACAACAATTACAGATAAGAGTACTTTCTACGGAAAACATACAATTTTTCCTTGAAATTATCGATAAAATAGAAGACCCAGAAGTTAAACATCAGTACTTGTTAAAGATAAAAGATTTGTTAGAAACGTCAACCAGCCAACCTACAAAACCACCTATAACAATGACCTCCATCCTCAAACAATTCGAAACAGATAAAAGTCCTGCTATAACAATTCAGGATTTACAACAAGAAATAAAAATGTTAAAAATTGAAATTAAACAAATAAAAGATAATGAGCTACAGTGAGACTTTGAAGTATTAGAAATAAAAACTCGTTTAGATCAACTACAACGACAAACACAAGAGCCAAACATACAACTAGAAGACACTAGTACCTCAGCAAGCCCACATCTTACTAAAGAAATAGATCAAGCAAAATTCATTCAACGAATACAAAAGCAAACATACCAGAAATGGTATTGTCAAATGCATATAGTCATAAACAATGAATACACCAAAAATTTAGTAGTCTTAATTGATTCTGGAGTAGACATGAACTGCATCCAAGAAGGATTAATTCCTACTAAATATTTTGAAAAAACATATGAAAGCCTTTCAGCAGCCAATAACTCCAAACTACAGATAAACTACAAACTTACAAATGCTCATATTTGTAATAAAGGAATTTGTTTTAAAAACATCTTCATGTTAGTCAATAACCTTAATGACCCAGTCATTTTAGGAACTCCCTTTTTACAACAAATAATCCCTTTTAAAGTCACTCCCATAGGCATCACTACTAAAGTTAGTGGAAGAGAACTCTGTTTTGAATGGATAAAACCTTCCATAACGCGTGAAATTAATTTATTACAACAAGATTCAATTTACAGCATCAACAGTATAAAACGAAAACAAAATCAGATCAACTTCTTACAAAAAGAAATTCATTACAAGAAAATTGAACAACAAATTCAAACTCCAGCCATACAACAACATATCAGCCAATTACAAAAACAATTTGAACTTGAATTATGTGCCGAGCATCCTAATGCCTTTTGGAATCGCAAAAAGCATGAGGTAACTTTGCCATATGAAAAAGATTTTTCTGAAGCCAATATTCCTACAAAAGCCAGACCAATACAGATGAATGAAGAAACTTTGGAATATTGTAAGAAAGAAATTCAGCAATTATTAGATAAAAATCTTATCAGACCCAGCAGATCTGCCTAGAGCTGTGCAGCTTTTTATGTCAATAATCATGCTGAAATAGAAAGAGTAACCCCCCGAATGGTCATAAATTATAAGCCATTAAACAAGTTTTGTTATGGCGTTTATTCTAGTGGTGCTAGAGGGTGTTTTGTCTTTAATGTTTAATTTTTCTAGCTGTTTATTAATTTGTTCTAATAGATTTTTGTCTGTACCTAAATTAATTGTTTTGGCTTGTTCTCTAGGTATGGCTTCATGTTTGAAGATTGGTCGCTGGGGATCCAACTGATAAAGTCCTAGAGGAGCAGAGGTTGAACTTGTAGGTTTCATTTCTATATTATTTTCTACTCTGGTTAGCTGTTGACTAACTGTATGGAGTAGTTGATTTGTATAATTATTTTGTTGCTGTATTTTTTGAAGACTTTTATCTTCACGTTCACTTGTAAGTTTAAGAGGGGAGGCGATGATTTCATCTTCTCCAATCTTAAGTTTTATTTCTTCTAATGGAGGATGTATGGCTGTTACACATGTATTATTATGACAAATCCAATTTTTTGTTCTGGCTGTATTAACATTTACTGAAGGATGGTTTTCAGCAAAGGGGTTAAATATTTCATTATTAAAGGTATACATTTTAAACCAAGTAAAGAAATATATATTTTCTTTAATTTGATTCATTTGATTGTACCATTCACTTCTTATGGTTGTTTGTTCGTTGTCAGAGAAGGTTGCAAAAAACCATTATCTTTCCTTTAGTCATAAGGCAATCGTTACAAATCCCACTTCTAAGTTTCTCTTAAATCTTTAGAAGTCTTTGTGCGAAGCCCTCTTGTAAGTTCTTACAGTTGTATTTATCTTCCGCTTTCAGTAATAAATCTCTGTTCATATTGTTCTCTATCTCTCTTCTTAACGATCCGTGTTTTTATGGTATCAGAGCCTAGTGTTGTTTTTCTGCATTAACGAAGTTTTCATTCCTATTTTCTGCATCTTGCATTCACTTTTTTGTGGTGGAAGCGTTGGTAAGCCGTGATAGGGCGGACCCAGTAGTAGTGAGTAAGTCCGTTGGATTACCCTAGGTGTTCCCATCAAACCACATCGAGTACAGTGTAAGACACAGTAAAAAGAAGTGAAAATGAGTTGGTTTAGAAATATAACCCCAGGTTCTACCAGCCATAGAGCTAGGAGCTTAAGTCAGATGAGCTTAGCCTCCAATAGAACAGATAGCAGTCATGAAGCCGCTACAGAAATTAGAGACACCTTAGATCAAGATGTCATAAATCACAGTGAAATCACCAGCCATAATTTGCAGGAACAGTTACAGAACTGGTCCATGCCTACCTTTAAGACAGAAGAAATATATAGGAAAACCACATTTGATTTTTCCTATATCACCCAAACTATAGAAAGAGAAGAATGTATTACCAGTAGCCGCCAAGCTATTCATGTAATACCCGAAAACACAATAAGAAAATATAAAGACAAGTATCAGTGGATTCATTTTGGAATGATCCAATTAGCCATAAAACCAAACTTTAGACAAGGTTTAAATAAGCCAGTCTTTGTTTGCCTTAGAGATAGAAGACAAACAGTGTTTAAAGAATCCATAGTTGGAGTTATACAAACAAATTTACATAATGGGCCAGCATACTTTGATTGCTTTCCAAATTATGTAGCCAACATTAAAGATCATAATGTCAGAAATGCATTAGTCCTTGAAGTAGGATCTGATGCTACGTGGGAGCAAGGAACTACTCCCATGGTAATTCAGTACAGAATGACCTTTAAAATCACTAAGACACACCAGAACTTTAAAGCCATAAAGGAATCACCAAAAGGTGAAACCATGCTCATAGAATTAGGAAACCCTTCCATTACAACTGTTCTAGTGCCTAAAACTCTAAAACATGAAGAAATAGAGTTTCCTACAGAATGGAAATTTCCTAAGCTTGCAAATCCTGCACCCTTAAAGACATTACAAATAGATGAAATTACCCAGAATGAAGAAGGTGACATATCTATCTCCATGATAAGTAGATCTGCTTCTTCATCAAGTTTAGATACAAGAAGATCAAAACCTACCCCTATATCTAGGAGATCTGTTGATAATAGCCAAAATTTAAGAGGAGTAAATTTTGAGCCCAGAATTCTTGAGCCAATCTATGAACCTCAACAACCAGAAAACATTCCAGACACAAGATCTGAACTTGAAAGAGAATTTCAACCTTCAGATTATCAGTCAGTTAAATCTCAACTTAGAGTCATAAAAAACGAAGCCTTTGAAATTAATAAAGATTTACTAAGGAAAGAATTCATGTTATCCCTACATGAAAAGAAATTAATAAGAGAATGGTTCTTAACGAATACTCTTCTGATTTCTAAACTTATGTTATTATTGTTCTTTTATCCTATTAATTATGCATGTTTATGACAAGTGTTTGACATTTTATGTTTTAAATAAGCACTATTGCTCGTGCATACTTTACAGTGTTAAGTAGTTACTAAATTCTTATTCTTATATGGAAGTTTACCAATGTTTGGATATGAATATATTGTACTTATTTTTCATGGACTGTTTTATAAGCGTGATTGAATTTATGTGAGGAATGAAAATTGTTTTTGGATGAACCCTTAGCTACTTTCATAGAAAAACCCTAGGTGCACCTAGCTTATCTGGATGTCCATGGACTATGTTCTGAAATGGCTCAATTCGTGAGCTTGGCTCCAGTTTGGAATATATGTTATTTGTTATCTGTATCTGACTAGAAGCTCTGCTCTATAAATGAATATCTACTATATGTTATCTGTATCTGTTAGAGTTCCTCATGTGAAGGGGCAATGGATTCATCCCTCCAGATTTGATTTTAATTCATCTGAACATATTTTCTCATACAATTATTTGATCATGTTAAGGTCTAACTTACTTTGCTGATCATTATCTGACTTCTATTTTGCAAAGCAATGTGATATCAAGTGAATCATATTTAATCTATTTGAAAATGTATATACATATTGATATTGATGTGATTTTAGTTTAAGCATCTGAAGATCAGTATTTACCTATTTACACATATGTATCTACATACACCTGTTTACTATTTGTAATGAAAGCTTGTGCCCTTTTGGTAGGGTTGTTCCTTCTCACTAGGTCAGTATGACTTATCTCTTTATTTTTCCTTAGGTTAAGTTTTGCAGGTTTCCATGTTCAAATTCTCAATTCTATATAAATTTTTCTGGAGAACAAATGGAGTAACTCCTGAAGCCCTCGAACAATTGGACTAGGTGCTAGCATGGTTTTCTGTGATCAAGGGTGTTGCTTAATATTAATGTATTGTGTTGTAACGTATAATTAATTATTCGTGTCATGGCCACGAAGGCCTATTTTTTGTGTTATAGTGGGCATGTCTATTGTATATTGCATTTTGGTTACAGTTTGAGTTAAACCATGTTAAATGCATCTGTACATGTGAAGACTTGTAGAGCACCATCTTATTAATGGTTCCTACTTCGGTCACGTGCCCAGAATTGAAGTGTGACAAAGTTGGTATCCGAGCATGGTCTAGGTTTGTGGTTAGGGCATATAGAGGTCTCCAATTGTCCAAATATGGGGAACTATGAGCTTAGCTGTGGTAAGTGTGCCCGGGGAGCATGCATCATGAGCTAAGTTTATAGGAACCCATTATTGTTGCTCCATTAGTCTTCATGACTCCATTCTTTAGAATATTATTTATAAATTTTCAATCTATGCTTTTGAAAGTTTTGAATGCCTATAGGGCCTCACATCATTTGGCTTAAAGCCTAGTAGTAAATGACTGTCCTGATCCAATTATCTTTTTGGTGTTAACTCAGTAGTTCCTTTGAAAATGGTGTTATAATGTAGTAGTATTTCTCATAACTTATTCGATGGAATTGGGGTTTTTCTTGGAAATCGTGATAGGAAAATTGATAAAATATTTCCTACTCTTAATGGTCAATCCTGTAGAATAATTAACGGATTTGAAGCTCATTATTTCTATAATTCATTATGAGTGTATGGACTATCTGAAATTCAAATTGATTATTCTGAAAACTTTTGATGTTATTTTGGTTCCCTTTTAATAGATACTTTTGGGAACGATTTTTTGGGTTTGATTCTCTGCATCTCTTCTGGAATTGTTTGAATGAACTTTCCACTGGCTTAAGTACACTTAATTGACCTCTATAGCATAGTATGTACTAGTTTGAATGGCATGCTTTTGGGTTAGTACTAGTTAAGGTATTTAAAAATGAAAGTCATAGTTAGACTTACACGGAACAACTATTTTATGATTTTATTGGTGTCTTTGTAGTGGTGGAGTTGTTATAATCTTTTAGTAAACCATTCTGATTTGGCCATTTTGAATCTACCTCTGGGTGTTGATTCAAGGGTTAAGAATTTGGTTGCATGGGACAGTTGACTCTGTTTTGAGATTGAAAGGTGGCATAGTAACGATATATAGGTTACTATAAAGGTTATGAAATCTGAAATGCCTAGTTTGTGGAATAGTAAATTGGATTTCAGAGTTTCTGGGTCTAATTGTTTTATAGCTTTTGTTTATTTATTGGAAAATTAAGTTGGGATAGTTGGAGATGGTTATGGAACTAGCTCATCTTAGAGTAATGGCTATGGTATAAAATAAATAAATAAAAACTAAAAACTAGGATGTTTTCATCCACCCTTATCCAATGTAGTTAAAGATTCCCTAAATTACCTTATTCGCCTCATAGATAAAGGCATAGTTGATCTCACCTTAAGAGTTCAACTAGTAGTATCTAGCCATCCAGATTTTATTAATCAATTCATTTCCTTTAAAGGAAATGTTACAAATGAATTTCCTCTAAGACCTTTTGCTTATGCATTCTATCATTGATTAGTTGTTCTGATTCTATGAAGTCATGCATGATATTCCTCTGTCCCACCCTCACAAAAAAATACTAGAGAAAGTACCTTGCGATATGACTTTCTACCGTGCTGTGATCTGGATGCTTTTGTTAGGAGCTCTGATTTTTCTAGAATTTACTAAGTCTATAGGAGGTGGTCAACTAATTTAATTAACCAGATTTTTTTGGACTAATATGATGTCGGTGTGGGAGATAGTATAATACTGATTTATAAGGATTTTCCAAGCTATGTTGGAAGTAAACCTTTTGTGTTTAAAGAAGTGTTTGACAAAGTAAATAGGAATAGGTTAAAACAAAGATATTCAGTTATAGACCATTTTGAGGGGTAAGATTCTAAAAGGCAATAAAGTAGAATTAATTATTGATAGTTCTTATAGATTATAGGAGGCTTTTTCACGTGAGTTATAGCAACTTAGCCAATATCTGAAAGCTCTCATGTTCCGAAGGAGAGTTATACATAGTCAAATTTGATAGGTTTTATCTTATTCTAACTCTGTAACTTCGTAGTATATTCAATCTATCATATTTCACTCTACTAGAGTAGTGTGCTTATTGATATAATACAGATTATTAGAAAGTAGTAATAACAAAATATTAAAACTTTTCAATGTAGGAGATAGCTAAATTAAATAATTTTTTCCCAAAATATTTATTTTACCGATGAAGCCTTGCCTAGCAATCACTTGGGAAGTAAATTTAGAAAGTCCCTCTCTCTTGCTTTTATAACTGAAAGTGTATAGGAAAATTTTAGAGGCCTCATCCGATCAAGACCTTACTTTCCCTTGAGGAGAAACAATTTATGTTAAATGTTTGCGAGGATTAATTACTAATTACTTTGATAAGATTGCCTCTTATTTATAGTATGATTTCATATGTTTCCTTTAAGTTAGAGCAGGAGGTTCCTAGCCTTTCTCTGATTCAGTAATGGTTCAAATTTTCAATTAGATTGACTTCCCTTTCTATTGTCTATTTTCAAAAAAAAAAAGATAATAATAATAATATTATGATGTACAAAATTTGGCAAGTCTTGATCAATTATTTGTAATGTCATAAACCATTAAACTTTACTTTCCTTCCAACTCTATCCATGATTCTCTCAAATTCTTATTCCTTGGATTAGAATTGCTCTTATGACAGTTCAAGGAAACAGCAACAATGTAAGGCTTGCTCAGATTAAAGATAGTTAAGGCTATCTAGTTTTAGTACCATTCAATAAGTAGGAAGCTACAAGTAATTAGTGGGATCTACCTAAAGTCTTGATGCAGGGTAATGTACGAAAAAGAGTAGTTATAAATAAATGGTATAGAATTTCAATATGTGATTTATAGAGCTGACAAATATTATTGATTTAGAATGGAAACTAGATTAGAAACTCCTTCGAAGGAAGATTCCTAATCTAAATTTCAAGGGAGAATGACATATCTTGGTGCATGTAAATTGGAGCTTCTATAAAGAAATTCATGGAAGGTGCTAATTGATAATAATGTAGCAATTCCTTGTTGATGAAAAAGGATATTAAAAACCTGTGGTCATCCATTAATTTCTAAGCCCAACTCAAATTAGTTTTTGTTTTTTTGAGTTGGTATGAATATAAGTATTAGAATGTAGTTTGCTATATGGATAAGAGGTTGATTCTAAGCACCAAGATTAGGATGGATTAAATCTTCGACCTCGCTTACCCAGATAGGTAAGAAGAAAACAAAAAACAAAACTCTCTTGTTTAATATTTATTGCAACTATAAAGTTTGGTTTCAAATTATCTACCCATTGTTTAGAGTCCTTATCTTTGTAAGTCACCCAAGAGAAGGTTAAGAATTTACTAAGTTAACTCTTGTGCAACTTCTAGTAGAGACTTGAAAGGTTACAGGTGATCTCTAACTTCCAATTATTCACCATGTACGTGCAGAATAGAGCCATGCACTAAAACGTTTGAGCTAGTAATTCTACCTTGTCATAGGAAATGTTGTCAATGATACCTGTGGCTATCAAAATGAAAGCACTAGTTTATAAAAGAAGTCTTACTCTTGCTAGAAAAGTATAAAGTATCATTAGACATATTATTCGATTCTCTTATTTATCTTACTAACACACTGAGGATTCTTGTCAAACTACTTTTAGGACGTAACTCATTAGAGAATGTAAGAATTCAACTATTTCATGAGTAAAGTATTATAGAAGTAGACCACAAACTTAAACCCAAGCAAGAATGATAAGATTTTCAAGAAAGACATCGGGTCTCCAATATTTCAGAATAAGAAAACTATCATGAATGGAATATGTAAAAGCTGAAGTCTCTTTCTATCTCTGTAACCCCTATACTCTTATTATAAAGTCTTACGTAGTATGAATCTCTTTATATCTATTCCTTTAAACAATCTTATCGGTTAAAAGGAGATCTTTCTGCAGAACTAGAGTCAACTTTTACACAAAGTTAAATTTCTCTTATGTAATAGTTCTCAATATTGTCAAGCCACTTCTTTTTTCTTCTATTTTAGAATTCGAGGGCGAATTCTTTTTTTAAACGAGAAGATAAATTGTAATACCCTTCTATATAATCTGTAATACCCTTCTATCTATATATATATTTAATTGGGTAATTAGGAATTCCTTGTACTCATGGAAAACTTTCCAGAATTCTCTTAGGCTATCTACGTGGCCTTTCCAGGATGTTTAATTGCTCCTCCCAAGGACACCTATAATGCCACTAATGTAATTTTTTTTTTTAAGACGTTTTAATTTTTATTGTGAAGTTGGAAATTTATTTAAGTAGTAGATATTTGGTTTTATACAATAAATGCTTGTGGAATCGGAAGGAAGAGTGAACACCATTAAAATTATTGAGGAAAAATTTTATGTGAGTAGAAGATATTTTATAAAAAAAAAAATGTTTTTTTACTAATAATAATACTAAATGAATTGCCTCCTTCTTGAAAGAGTTCCAGATGTCCTTTAAGCATTACGTGGCTTTGTCTAGTGTGTACCACATTGTTGAGATTGGGAGTTGTGAAGAGAATTTGTCTTTTTCTATGCCAACTTCATTTAATTACATAAAGGAAAAAACACTTTAGTGTTATGTCGGTGGTTGTGTTTGTTCTGCTGCTTTACTATTCGGGATTCTTCTTTTTGCTTCGCGAGTCTATTGTCATCTGCTGTGTTGTATTCTATCCGTGAAGTTGGTTGCTGGTCTGACAGGGTGTGATTCAAATAGTTAACTCTCCTCTTCAATTCAGAATTACGTGTAAATTGCAGAGTTCTCGGCAGAATTATGAAAAATATGTCTCAAGCAAGTTTTGGTGATGATTAATGGGTGACTGTAACAGATGTTCTGTAAATCTAGTTTTGAGATTCTACTTTGAAGCTTTAGCACTACCATTAGGTAAATTCTATTTGACTTTAGCTAAGTAATGGATACTCAGAAAATTTTAGAGAAAGAAATCTTTTGAATTTTAATTAGTGATAAAATGATTAAATCCTTGAAATTTTATGAAATTTCTAACAAAAATTAAAAGTGGAGGAAAACTTCAAAGTAAGGTGTCTATATCTCTAAATAGGTAAGTAGAAACTCTCTACCTTTAGGTACAAGAATTTTCTATATATATATATATATATATTGCTTATTCTTTCTATAGTAATCAAACAAAATGATTCTTAAGGAATGCTCTTCTGATTTCTAAACTTATGGTATTATTATTCTTTTATCCTATTAATTATACATGTTTATGAAAAATATTTGACATATTATGTTTTAAATGATGCTCGTGCATACTTTACAATGTTAAGTAGTTACTAAATTCTTATTCTTATATGGAAGTTTACCAATGTTTTTATATGAATATATTGTGCTTATTTTTCATGGACTGTTTTACAAGGGTGATTGAATTTATGTGAGGTATGAAAATTATTTTTGGATGAATCCTTAGCTACTTTCATAGAGAAACCCTAGGTGCACCTAGCTTATCTGGATGTCCGTGGACTATGTTCTGAAACGGCACCATCGGTGAGCTTGGCTCCAGTTTGGAATATATGTTATTTGTTATCTGTATCTGACTAGGAGCTCTGCTCTGGAAATGAATATCTGCTATGTGTTATCTGCATCTGTTAGAGTTACTCATGTGAAGGGGCAATGGATTCATCATTCCAGATTTACTTTTAATCCATTTGAACAAATTTTACTCGTATAATTATTTCATCATATTAAGGTCTAACTGACTTTGATGATCATTATCTGACTTCTGTTTTGCAAAGCAACGTGATATCAAGTGAATCATATTTAATCTATTTGAAAATGTATATACATATTGATATTGATGTGATTTTAGTTTAAGCATCTGATGATCAGTATTTACCTATTTACACATATGTATCTACATACACCTGTTTAATATTTGTAGTGAAAGCTTGTACCTTTTTGGTGGGGTTGTTTCTTCTCATTGGGTCAGTATGACTCATCCCTTTATTTTTCCTTAGGTTAAGTTTTGCAGGTTTCCATGTTCAAATTCTCAATTCTATATAAATTTTTTTGGAGAACAAATGGTGTAACTCCTGAAGCCCTTGGACAATTGGACTAGGTGCTAACATGGTTTCTGTGATCAAGGGTGTTACTTAATATTAATGTATTGTGTTGTAATGTACAATTAATTATTCGCATCATGGCCACGAAGGCTGTTTTTTGTGTTATAGTGGGCCTGTCTATTGTATATTGTATTTTGGTTACAGTTTGAGTTAAACCATGTTAAATGCATTTGTACATGTGAAGGCTTGTAGAGTGCCATCTTATTGATGGTTCCTACGTCGGTCACATGCCCAGGATTGGAGCGTGATAATTA
This sequence comes from Ceratonia siliqua, assembly GCA_034509205.1. Lineage (NCBI taxonomy): Eukaryota > Viridiplantae > Streptophyta > Magnoliopsida > Fabales > Fabaceae > Ceratonia > Ceratonia siliqua. Next base: position 12,432 of record JASKGM010040562.1, read on the forward strand.
GGTGGTTATCTTTAAGTACAATGTGAGTCCAGAAAAATAACTCCATTTGATAAGTATTGTAACATTTTGTCATTCATTTTTGTCACTCTATCAATTTATGCTATGGGTTTGATGGTAGAATTTAAACTTAAAGCTCATAAGTTCACTTATCCTATTTCCTTCATAAAAAAATTTAATGCCCATTTGGATGGACTTGTACTTTTTAGTAGGTGCTTTAAATAAAAATATTAAAATTTAAAAAATCAAGTATTTGACGTTTGGATGTAGTTATGCAGAAGTGATTTTACTTAAAAAAACAGATATGTTACATTTGGATGCAAAAATATAAATATACATTTGTGCAGGTAAAATTACTAAAAATGACATATAGTGAAGTGCTTTTGAGGGAATTTATGAAATATTATAGAGGTATATTTGTCCAAAAACATTTCTCTCCATTCCATTAGGACCTTTTTCATTTTGCAGAAGCTAAGATTTATGACTTCTGAAAAAATAAGGAAACTTGCTTTTTTTAAAAAAAGAAAATCACTTTTGTGGATCAGCTCATACAAACAAATTTATTAGAAAAATATCTCCATTTGATGAGTATCGTAACATTTTGTTTGTCACTTTTGTCACTCTATTCATTTACGCTATGGGTTTGATGGTAAAATTTAAACTCAAAGCTCATTAGTTCAATTATCCTATTTCCTTCACAAAAAAATTTAGGGCCCATTTGGATGAGATTGTGCTTTTTTATAGGTGTTTCAAATAAAAGTGCTAAATTTAAAAAAAGTAGGTATTTGACGTTTGAATGTAGTTAAACACTTATGTAAAAGTGATTTTATTAAAAAAATCAAATGTGCTATGTTTATATGTAAAAATATAAATACACTTGTGTGTAGGTAAAATTACTAAAAATGACATATAGCTATAAGTGCTTTTGAGGGAATTTATGAAATATTTTAGGAGTATATTTGTTTGAAAAATTTGCTCTCCCCTTCCATTGGGACTTGTTTTTTTTTTTTTTCTTTAGAAGGTAAGATTTATGACTTTGAAAAAAGCAAGGAAACCTGCTTTCTCAAAAAAAAAAAAAAATCACTTTTATGGATAAGCCCATCCCAATAGATTTATTAACTACTACTGCTTTTTTTTTTTTTAGAAAAGGCAGCCTTTTAGAGGAAAAAAGCATAACTGGCAATTAATTCATTAATTGGAATTGTCCTAGTTGTATCTTAGAGTGGGTTTGGGAGAGCTTAATTCCAAGGAAAAGCAGCTTTTTAAAGAACAAAAAAACAGAAATAGCTGATATAGGGGATCTTTGGATGAGCTTATGTTTGTCAGCAAGTGCTTTAAAAAGAATTATTAATTTAAAAAAAAAATAGGCATTTGATGTTTGGATGTAGCTATGTAAAAGTAATTTTACTAAAAAAAGTATATTTATTGTGTTTGGATATCAAAACGTAGAAATATTTTTATACAGGTAAAATTACAAAAAATGGTATGCGAAAGTATTTTTTTATATTATATTTTTAAAAAAATATTTTATTACAATTATATAATATATTATTAAGAATTCTTATTTTAATATTAAATAAATTTTAAAATAAAATTTTCTTATAATTTTATTAAAATTGAATGTTAAAATGATTAGGGGTATATTTGTTCAAAAAATTTTCTCTCCCTTCTACTTGAAACTGTTTTTTTTTTTTCAAAAGCATAAAAAACTTGCTTATGCTAAAAGCTTATTTTTTACTTCTTTATTTCAGAAAAATTGCTAAAAAATAAAAGCAATACCCAAACACTAAATTTGATGCTTTTGCTATTTTTTCTCCCAAAAAAACACTTTTTTACTACTGAAAGCTATATCCAGATGGGCTAATAATTGTTTGGATGAGCTTTTAGGGAGAAGTGTTATTTTAAAAAAAAGGAGTTTCACTTGCTTTTTTTAAAGGGCATGATTTATAACTTCTAAAAAAAGTAAGTCCAATAGAAGAGAGGGAAAACTTGTTGGACAATTATATCCTTAAAATATTTTACAAATTCTTTAAAATGCTTTTTTATATTTTATTTTTAATTATTTTATATGCTCAAAAGTACTTTTATATTATTATATTCAAACGCAATATATCTTCTTTTTTCAGTAAAATTACTTCTTCATAACTAAATTCAAGTACAAAATACTTATTTTTTTTTAAAATAACTTTTAGTTGAAGTACATGCTCAAAAGTACAAACATATACAAACGAGCTCTTATTCCCATTGTGTGGCTTGCTTTCATCGTATGGGCTCTCTTAATTGTTTGGATAGACTTGTGCCTTTTAGCAGGTATTTTAAAAAAAGTGATAATTTTTTTTAAAAGTAGGTATTTAATGTTTGGATATAATTATGTAGAAGTTTTTTTATTGAAAAATATAGATTTATTGCGTTTAGATGTAAAATTTTAAAAGCACTTTTGTTCAAGTAAAATTATTGAAAATTGTTTATAAAAATATTTTTATATTGTGTTTGTATGAAAAGATACTTTATCATAAATTTTAAAATTTAATTTTCATCAAAATTAAATTTAAAATTATAAAATATATTATTAAGAATTCTTATTTTTTTATTTTTATAAATATACATTTTAAAATAAAATTTTTTATTACAATTTTATTAATAGTATAAAAAAATGGAGGAAACTGTACATAAAATAAACATAAATAAAAATATGTTAACAATATAGAAATAATATTGTTCATAAAAATTTATCTCTTTTACTCAATTACTTTTAGCTATAAACCAGACAAATTAGCTTCTTAGTTGTTTTTCAGTTTTTTTTCGTGAAAAAACACTTCTGATTGAAAGCATTATATTTGCCAAATAGCCAAATTTTCTAAAAATACTTTTTTTTTTTAAGTTACTTTTTCAGGGAAAAGGCATTTCCCATTCTCTCGTCCAAATGAAAAAGCTACTTCGACAGTGTAGAAAGTCGCTCTCCTGGGATTGAAGAAAATGACTTGACTGTGAGAGCTGAAAATCGCTTTCATAATAGGGGAGGAAATGGCTTGCCTATCTGAAGTTGAATAGGCAGTAAGTATATCAACAACATAAAGTTAATTAAACCTTACCTTAAATTGACTTGTCACTCCAAATAGAAACTAGGTTCCTGGGTTTCCATTTCAGTTGATTGTTATATCTTTTCTGTAAGAATTATAAAGAGATGGGATCCAGTGAAGTTCATGTTCTGTTGAGTAGGAAATCTTTCTTGATCAATTGCATCCGCTTTTTTTTTTTTTCAGATCTTATCTTTTGAATCTCAGGTGAAATGCCATAGCGGAAAAAAAAAATAAAGAATCTGATATTAAAACGAAGGGAGGGGGATAAAACAAAGTAGTGAAAGTACAACAGCAGAAAAAGAAAATGAGCGAATTATAAGAAGCATCAATGAGTGCTTAAGTACGTAATTCCTATTTAATTTCGAAACTAAAATAGAAAATTATATTATTTACTCTTGGTGCTTGTTTAATTTAATTTGATACGCAATATCCTTATCATAGGCTCATTTGTCTGCAGCAAGGATAATAGACTAAAAGTAATATTTTTAAAAAAGAAAAGAAGCAAATTAAAGTGACTTGTCAACTTGACAACTGATAGGAAAGCTATAGGATCACTTAGTTTATAAATCAAAGTTCAACAGCAAATATGAATTACTCAACGTTATGATAGATAACTAGACATTAATAAATAAATCTATTCTAGAAGTGCTAGAGGAAGAGGAGGAGCATTCTGTTAAAAAGAATTTTTTTAAAGAAAATTTACTTCCTATTTTCTCTTGCTTGACTTCATTCACTAACTTTCAATCACTAGTACAAGCTAGCGTTACTCATAGTTTTAAACATCTAGTTACATGAACTTCAACAAACTAAGTTCTATATACACATAAACTATAATATATTCTATGTACATATACTATTGAACTTGAATATTTAAAAAATATCAAATTACAACTTCAGATGGGCAAGTCATTTTCATGGCCCCCATCATTGCAGTTTTCTTCCCTATTAGACAAGTCATTTTCTTCATTTCCGGGAAGGTGGTTATGTACCGTTTCAAAGAAACTTCTTATAGTTTCAATAGCAACAGAGAATACATGTTGAAACAAATGATAAATTTGTTTATACGACTTGATTACGGCAACCACCATAAATACTGCCCAAAAGATTGATGTGATCCAGCCAAACAGTGGGAGTAAGATTAATAGAAGCAATACAACAAGAAAAGCTCCGAATAATAGAGTAAATCTTTTGATGATCAAATAATAGCTTGAGTTGCAAGCTTGAAGCTTAATTTCTGTCAATCCCATGGCATAAATTGATAGAGTGAGGTAGAATTCCCACTTAATGATGCCGTGCTCATCAAATGGAGAGATTTTTCTCGGTTGATATTGAATTTGGAGAAAAACACCTAACGTGGTGACGAGAAAGATGATGACACCGTTTAATGGTGATGGGAAAATCAATCCATGCCAATTTGCACTGTAAGCACCAAAAAATTAATAGGTTTAGAAAATGAGGAACGAGTAAATGGTATAACCTATGAATATTTATTGTAAATTTATGCAAACAATTTTTTAATTTTTTGTGGAATGATAACATAAAGATTTGAAACTATAGTTGATGCATGCTCATAATATGCTTTCTAATACCTTAATTTTAAGATTATGTTTTCAATATATATTACCCTATTGGAGTTGTTTAATTACAAATATAAATAAATAAAAACTAAAAATACGTAATATAATATACAAAATTAATACATAATACATGGAAAAGAAATTAAGGGTTACAATTGTGGTCATCAAACTTGAAAAAAATGAAAAGTTATAAAAAAAATATTCGATTAAATGATTTTGTATTTTGATGTTTCGAGAAAAATTAAGCAAAATGAGATTTTTACTTGCTAACCTTCATATAAAACTGAAGATGTTAGTATTCCACTTTAACTAATCCAAACTAAATACAAAAACTGCAAAATTATTAGTTATAATAGAGATCCAAGTATTAATTGGGCCGTGAATTTAATTGTAGACGAAATTAGGGCATTGGAACAAAATGACTGCTGTTGTCGGGTTGAAGCAAAACGTATGTGTTCAAGGTTTTCTCTTCTTGTTTCTACTTTCGTTTTGGTCTCCCTGTCCCTTGTTTTGTCTCCAGCATGCATGCATGAATACCTTTGTCTTTTGTATTCCTACTCTTACGGAGGGCTATGTCTTATATGGAAAATGTTACTTAGTTACTTAGGCTAAGTGGCTAACGTTGAGATAGCGCTTAGACAGAGCCATTTGTAATCCAGAGTGGAGATTAATGCTAAAGACTTCAGAGAATCACCATCCTTTCTGTTCTTGGTAAAAAGAACCAAAGATAAAGAGACAGTACCATCTTTCGTTGTTGTCGTACGAGACATGAAAACTTTGGACCAGGAAATCAAGGTTCTCTATGACTCTTGGCTCCATTTGGCTTCAAACGCTAGACTAGATCGAAAACAGGGATTGAGTTGGACCAAAATTGTAAGGTTCCGAGTTTCGACCTGTAGTACGACAGAGAAAATCCTGGAGCCAAATATGAGATCAAATGGATTTTGAATAATCTAGGGATTTTCTCTGTTAAAAGTTTTATGTGGGCCACAACAAACCCAGATGAGAATCTTCTCATGCGCATAGTGGAAAAAACTGCGGAGCTTAAGGATGCTTTTACGGTTATATATATGGAGATTTTTCTAGGAGTTCTGCTACGTACTTCAAGTGCTGTTATCCAAAACGGGTAAAGAGAAGTTTGCTCAGTCTAGTGAGGTTTCTGTGGATGAGGACAGAAGACAGAGTTACAGTGTATGGGAAAAAAAAGTGCCTTATAACAAGGATGTTGTGGTTTGGTGTTATGTGAATAGAAATATTGTCTAGGTCTGTTTGACAATATTTCAGTTTGCTGTCGTTCTCGTTTTTCTTATATAGTTGTAAACAGCACTTCAATCCATTTCTTTGGTTTATATAGCTAGTTCTGATCTTGGGTGACATACATGCAGAAGCAGACTGACAGTTGACAAGGGCGATTACAGAAGAACATGAAGGAATGGGCAAAATCAGATCAAAACTAATGGAAGCATAAAAATATTTAATACCTTTGATCAGGTTGGGGAAGATTAGTAGAAGCAGGTTCATGCATTTTCTCGTGCTTGCTTTCTTCAGCAGAACTCACCAACTCAACATCATATTCTACGGAACTCTGAGGTATGGATATTTATCACAAAAAATTCTTATTCATCATTGTCTATAAAAAATATATAGATAAAATTAATAGAATATAAATACGTAAATATATTAAAAATGAATTCTAATCAATTTTATTAAAAAATATATCTCATATTTATTTATAATTAATTTGATTATATATATATATATATATATATATATATATATATATATATTTTATAGATACGATAACAATTTGTTATTTATGTTAGTGGAAGGGTTTGTGGCAGACAATTCTGAATCATTTTCCAGAGGTCATGCAATAGAGTCTTATTTTGATAGCAAAGCGAAATAGCAGTGATCTTAGGAAATGAACTTTTAACATCGACAATTATCATCTATAATTAAGTAATAATATTATAACAGTCTTTTCGTCCCAAATACGAATGAAGATTCATTCCATATGATAAGATTTTGTATGAAGAAGAAACAGAGAAAGAGAGAAAATGTGAAACAAGGAAATTCTGGTTTATTCCATAATCCAAATCAGTACATCAAGACTCTATATATAACAGAAGCAAAGCAAACAACACAGTGACTAACAAACTGTAACTAACTGTAACTAAGCAACTAACTAACTGACTAAGTAACCTACTTAACAGAATGCCAACTCAGCATAGAATGCCAGATCATACTTATTCCCTAATATTTCCCCTTAAACTCAGGGGAGATTTTGACAATACAGACTCCTTTACATTTCCCCTTAAACTCAAGGGGTTTGTACACTTTTGACACATCCAGCATGTTCCCTTACACACAATCTATCTCTGGGTAGAAATTTACGCTTGAGATAGCTTTGGTTAGAATATCAGCATTTTGATATAGAGAAGGAACATGTTTAACTTTAATTTGTTTCTGCACAACCTTCTCCCTAACAAAGTATATATCCAACTCAAAATGTTTGGTTCTAGAGTGCAAAATAGGATTAGCAGCAAGTAACACAGCACTTTGATTATCACACAGTACAAGAGGGATCTTTGTCATGTGAACCTTGAGCTAAGACAACAATGACTGAATCCAGGTTAATTCTGCCACTACTGCTGCCAAGCTTTTGTACTCTGCCTTTGTACTAGACCTTGAGATAGTAGGTTGCTTTTTTGAGGACCAAGAAACTAAGTTTCCTTCAAAATAGATACAATACCCGGAGATGGACTTCCTATCTTCAACATCTGATGCCCAGTCAGCATCACAAAAACCCACCAAGTCCATATTAGAAGCCCTCTGAATAAGCAAATCATGTGTTAACGTTCCACCTAGGTACTTAAGAATTCTCTTAACTGCTTTCTAGTGTGCCTCAGATGGTTGACTCATAAATTGACAGACTTTACCAACTGAGAAGGCTATTTCAGGTCTTGTTACAGTAATGTACTGTAATGCACCAGTAATAGACCTATACATCTGTGGATCACTCATGGCTTCACTCCCCTGTGATATCATTTTCAACCCAACAGTCATTGGTGTTGGTAATGGCTTTGCATGTTGCATCTTCACCTTGTGAAGTAAATCTTTAATATACTTTGTTTAGGAGAGGTGTACTCCATTTGGAGTCTTTTGTACTTGAATACCAAGAAAATAATCCACCAAACCTAAATCCCAAAGAGAAAATTTCTGATTCAACCTGCAAATAAGACTTTTCATCTCTTCTTCATTACTGCCCACCACCAATATATCATCTACATACACCAAAATATAAAGTGTACTTTGGTTATCTACTTTAATAAAGAGTGATTGATCACTCTTAGCTGATGTGAAGCCAAAAGAAATCAAAGCATGAGCAAGTCTCTCAAACCAAGCCCTTGGGGCTTGTTTCAACCCATATAAGGATTTGTGCAGTTTGCATACCAGTTCTGTTCCTCCATTGACAACATCAAACCCAGGTGGCTGTGTCATGTAGACTTCCTCTTCAAGTAGGCCATTTAAGAAGGCATTTTTCACATCTAATTGGTGGATGTTCTAGCCTTTGGTGATGGCAATAGAAAGTACAATCCGAATAGTAGTGGGTTTAATAAGTGGGCTAAAAGTTTCCTTGAAATTAAAGCCTTTTGGTTGATGGAACCCTTTAGCTACAAGTCTTGCTTTGTACCTTTGCACTGTGTCATCAGGATTTTCTTTCACTTTGTATACCCATTTACAGCCTATAGCTTTCCTACCAATGGGCAAGGGAATAAGGCTCCAAGTTTGGTTCTTAATTAAGGCATTATACTTTTCACTCATTGCCTTCTGCCATTGTGGATGAAAGAGTGCTTCTTCTACTGTATATGGCTCTTTTTCATCTAAGAAAACCCTTGGCTTGAAGGTACCAATCTTAGCCCTTGTAACCATAGTATGTGTTCCAAGCAAATGATTGTGCTGCTCATTGTTTTGCTGAGATGAGTGTATTCTTGGTTCATCCTCAGAGTCAAGTGTAGAGGGTACACCAAACTCATTATGTGTGGCCTTAGCAGGGGCCAGCAGAGGTAAGACATTATTTTCAGATACTGAATTAATATTATTCTGAAGGTCAGCATCACAGCCACCATCAGAGCTACTGTTTAGTAATGGTGGACTAGTGTCAATAGGTATAGGTACCACTGGCAAAGTAACTCTAGGTGAAGTTGAAGGATCTAGATAGTTGTCAACTATGCCATTATGATGATTTTGAATTGGTAGAGTCTTGACAATTGAAGGAGGTGTGACCAAAGGTATTGAAGCTGACACTTCAAATAACCCAGGGGTGACATTAGATGGAATATTGGTTTGGTTTTGAAAAGGAAAGCTGGATTCATCAAATAATACATTTCTGGACCAGTATACTCTTCCTGAAGGATCAAGACACCTATACCCTTTATAGTTGTCACTATATCCCATAAATGTACACCTTATAGACCTAAAATCAATCTTGTGCTTGTTGAAAGGTCAAATATTAGGATAGCAAGCACAACAGAATATTTTCAGAGGGGTATAATCTGGTTTAATCTTAAACAACATTTCCAATGGCGACAAATGATGTAATATAGGAGTAGGTAATCTGTTAAACAAGTAGGCTGAGGTTTTGAAGGCTAAATCCCAGTATTTGAGTGATAAGTGAGCTTTGGCAAGTAAAGCTAAGCCATGTTCTATAATAGTTCTATGCTTTCTTTCTGCAGTCCCATTTTGAGGATGAGAATGAGGACAAGATATATGATGAAGGATCCCATGTTCACTAAGGAAAGGAGTGAATGATCGAAATTCTCCACCCCCATCTGATTGGATCATCTTAATTTTTACTCCAAGTTGGTTTTCCACTAACTATTTGAAGTATTTAAAGGTTGGAAGAGCCTCAGATTTGGATTTTAGCAAATAAACCCAAGTGTATTTAGAGAAAGCATCAATGAAACTAATGTAATATGTGAACCTTCCAGAAGAAATAGTGGAGGATGGTCCCCATAGGTCAGTGTGAATTAATTGCAATGGAGTAGTACAAGAAGTTGAAGAAAGTGGATAAGGAAAATCCCAAACAGCAAGCATCACAAAATAGGGAGGTGTTTTTATTCATTGACAAAATATTACAATTTTTGAGCACTTGATTTACTACTTGAAATGAAGGATGGCCTAACCTACAATGCCACATATGGAACTGTAATGGTTTTGTACAATTAGAGTTCGTTGAACTAACAGTAGATGCTAAAGGATTAGAATCAAACTTAGAAGAACTAGAATCAAGTGATCTTGAAGTATTTGAAGTGAAACTGAGTGAGACATTAGCTGAAAGACCTTGAGTGGAAGGGAAAGACTAAGGTCAAGTTTATCAAAAACATATAGCCCTCCCTTAAGTGTTCCCTTGAGTAGGATAGCCTTGGTTTCCTAATTTTTAACAAGACACAAGTCAAGATGAAACTCAAAGAATACTTTGTTGTCTTTGGCAAATTGAGACACACTTAACAGGTTTCTAGTTATGTCAGGAACA
>JASKGM010040572.1:0-22621 GCA_034509205.1 Ceratonia siliqua
GTTAGAAAGAGAAATAAAATAGATAAAAAATTTACATACCTCTTGTAGTCACTTTAATCTTGTAATATACTTCCCAAACAAGCGCACTGACCACCTATGCTTTGGGAAGCACTAATTCACAGAACCTACGGTAAATAGGCTTAGTAATTGAAACAAAACAAAGGATGAAAGAAAAATAATTGACAGTTTTCAAATTAAATTAGAAAACATTCTCTTTTCCTTCAAATATGGCGTGTAGAAACCTATAAAGGCACTCAAACAAAACTCACTTTTTCTTTAGTTCTTTTCTATCAAAAAAACTTGAGGCACTCTCAAGGTGTCTTCACTCTATATGTTATGGCCACAAGGAGAAATGATTAAGTTATATTTAAACTAACCTAACCCTTGGTCATTCCTTTGAATTCAAAAATATCATTCCCTAAAACTTAGGGATTCCACACTCCTACTAGGGAAAATAGATAATTAAATTATCTAATTCATTTATTAATTAATAATTATATTATTTAATTAATAAAGTCATATTTTATTTAACTCTTAAATAAAGCATGTGGGGCTTTCTAATTGGTTAGCTTGAATATAAAATCCAAATAAAAAATTTTATTTAATTAAATCCCTTTGACTTAGTTAGTTTCTTAGTGAATGTAGGTTTCCTAGGAAATTAAAACTCTTTTAATTTCTAATCCTTTATTCATTAGAATAATTTGGAGGGAATCAATTCCCCTCTTATTGAGCGTGCCCCTCTCCATCATATGGGGAGGAAGTTATCTTACAGATTTGAACAATTCAAACTTTACAACAATATTAGGATGAATAATTAAATTAATTTTATCCTAATAAAATGATATAGCTGAATTTCCTAATTAAATAGGGATTTAATTTTATTTTACTCAACTACTTCAAATTAAATATTTGAATAATTCAAGTATTAATTTAAAGTGGTTAAACCAAAATTAATTACTATGATAAAAGGTTGTCCTAATTGAGACAACATTTTTTTAAATTATACAACTAATGTGAAAATTATTTTTGTCTCTTTAGTGACAAAAACATTTATCATGTTTTCAAGCATGCTTGGGACAACATTTATCTTAAAATAACTCTTTGTCTAAAGTAAAACAATTCTTATCTTAATAAAAACATTAGCTGAAATGCTATCAATTAGCCCCATCTTAAATTTATTCTAACTTAATATGGATTGAGTTCTCCAAAGTTAGGTTGGAAATCCGTTTGGACATAAGGATTTCAAACTCCAATAAATTTTGGATTATTTTAATCGTATTAAGATAATCCAATTTTATTAATCATTAAGTCATTTCATCAAAAATTCATGATTGCACTCTTGATAATTTCTAAAATTATGAGAAGTTAATGTTAAACATTGACTTGTCCAATTTGCAAACATAGTATTTGTGAACTCTCATAGCCATCCATTGACATAAGGTAAAATTATTGTTTTACCCCTTATGTCAATTTGGTCCCGTGGTCTAAGATTTCATCTGATAAGTGACCAAATAGTCTTTTAGAACTTTTCTAAAATTATCTTGAAATGATGAGTAGTTAATTCATCATTTCACTGAACCCAATTATGTCACTTGTCTTCCTGAAATCACCAGAAGTAATGTAATGCTACGAACTTCATTTCTTGGATTTATGTTCCTGGATGTTCACTCCCACTATGATCCTGACATACAGAGTCTTGACTAATATCACACAATAGTCGTATCCATTATATATCAAAGATCACAATGGTCATGAACACGAGTCCATAATCCATAAGGATTTCAATTCTGCCATTAATGAATGTAGTGTGTGTGAGTTCAAGTTCAAAGCAATGGTATTAACTTGAACTTGATATCTCACTTGATTCTAATTTATTTAATAGTGTAATTACCTTAAGTCAACTACTTTAATGATTTAAGATTCATAATTCTTTTAGAAAAGAATCACATTCTTTCTATAGAAGTAATTCGAACACTACAATCTTAATTGAATAAAGTGACAAGCTCTACTCAGTGACTATGAATAGTATTTTAGATTCATTCAAAGATACATATATCTTTTTGCATAATCCTTATGCAAATGTATCTTGGTTTGTTAAAATATAAGAACCTTAATAGTTAGAAAATAAAGCTTATGTAAATAAATTCTTTATTTATTAATATTAAAATGTATTTACATCAAATTGGGGATATAACTTACTTTCCAGGACAACCTATTCCTAACAAATTGAATAAGGGAACAAAGCAACTAGTTGGTATTTACACACCCTTACCCATTCCAGAAGTACCTTGGCAACACATCAATATTGATTTCATGCTTAGGCTCCCAAAGACCAGTAAGCAACATGATTCAGAGATAGTTGTTGTAGATAAGTTCTTAAGGATTACCACTTCATTCCCTATAATCACCTCATGAGTGGCTAGCTTTTTCTTGCATGAAATAATGCTCTTACATGGATTACCAAAGTCAATTGTTTCAAATATAGATGTGAAGTTCATAAGTTGTTTCTAGAAGACACTGTAGAAAGACACTGTGGGCCAAACTGGGGACAAAATTGTCATTCTCAATTGTTTTTCATCCACAAACTAACGGCTAAACGGCAGTTACAAACTAAAGCGTAGGAAATCTCTTAAGGTGCCTAATCGCTAAACACATCTCTCAATGGGATCTCATACTGCCACAAGCTGAGTTTGCATTCAACAATTATGTAAACAAAACCATGAACCATACTCCCGTTGAACTGGCATATGGTAACAAACCAATTACACCACTTGACCTTGGCCCACTACCACCACCAATGAGAACCAGTGTTGTTGCTATGGACTTTGCTAAGTATATGAGGGAGTTTCATGAAGAGGTCAGGCAACATATAGTGCTTAACATGGAGACCTATGCTAATTCAGTTAATGCAAAGCACAAAGACAGGCAATCTGATGAAAGGGAGTTAGTGTTAATCAGATTGAGACCAAAAAGGATCCCTTCAGGAAGCTTCTCCAAGTTGCATACACGAAGAGCAGGACCATTCCCCATTCTCAAGAAACTAGGATCCAATGCATATGTCATCGACCTTTCTCACAGTTTTGGCATCAGTAAAATATTTAACATAGAAGACATGACAAAGTACAAAGGGGTTGATACTGACCTACCCCCAAGCTCACAGAGGAGCCTATTAGTCAACGTATTCCTCAGGTATCTTCTAAAGTAGGTCACAACGAAAAAATTGCCACCATCCAAGACCATCAGTTTGTCTCCACTAGAAAGAGGTTATTACAAGTTTTTTATCCAATGAAAGAATAGTCCACCTTAAATGATGTGTGGTTGCCAGCTGCTAAAGTAGAATGAATCACTCCTGATGCACTAGCAAATTACAAGGAGAAATACTTGATGGAGTCAAGTTCTCTCAAGGACAGAAGAGCTTATGCAAATATCATCGCTTAACTAGATATGCTTTTCCCAGTCAATTATGTTTTATTTGCATGGTTGACTATGTTTAGTTTATTATTTATTTGCTTGTATCAATTGCTTAGGTGGTTTGTCATATTTGTATTTATGTTTTCCCTACTTCCTTGTGAACGTTAGCTTAGTTTTGGTTTACCAAGAAGGTTGAGGTTGTCTCCCTATCACAGAGCAATTATGTTTCAGAAGAGTGAGTTTACTGTGTTTGTTTCTTTGGTTTTTGAGATACCTAGCCTTATATCCTTGCTTGTAATCGTATCTCCTTACAGTAATATTACAGTGTATTGTTCAGACTATGTTCTCATGTTTTCGATTTCGTTCGTTTAGCATTTCATCAGTAGAGGTGGCAATTATACCCAAATACCTAATGAGTACCAATAAATTTTGGGTCTGGGTTTGGGTATTCTTTATATATATATATATAACTCCTCTTAATTGAGACACATGAGATCCAATGCTTGAGGTAGGAATCACTTTGATTTCACCATACATATTACGTTGAGTGAGCAGGTCATATTGAAAGAGTTCCTTTCTTTTCAACTCATTTATATCTAGTCTTTGTTTTTCGGGCTCGGCTATACCATCACTTAGTTGAGCCATTACCTATAGAAAATAAACTCAGCCAACCAAAACCAATAAAATAAAAAAAATTCATTTGCCGAGCAAAAGGAGAGAGGAATTTGAAACCTCGATAGTTCAAAACATATATACACACATTTGCTATGCTACAGCCCCACTTTTAGGACTGTAGCATGACATTTTTACTTCCCACCCGTCATGTTTTTGTTTTTATTTTTTTATACTTTTTGGAATAATTTGACCATTTTCTATCTCTGATATTTTTTTAGAAAATTTTGAAATGTTTTTGAATTTTTTGAGAGTTTTTTACACTTCTTATACTGTTCATTCAACATTTTTTTAAAAAAAAATTTCTTAAGTAAAAAATTCCAAAAGCATTTCAAAATATTTTCAAAACAATACATGACATAAAAAACAATCAATTAATACCAAAAATTTTTAAAAAAAATGTAGGTGTGAAGTGGAGCTGCATTACTACCACCTCATTTTTTGGGCGGGATGGGGCGATATATATATAAAGGATTGCTAACCTCCTTATAATGCAAGAGCCTTTTAGTCCTTTTATTTTAGGGACATAATAAATGGAAGAAAACATAATACAAATGTCTTAAATGATCCTACATTTATTATATCTTTCAAATGAAATGACTAAAATAACCTTATATTAACTATGACTTTTAAAGAGAGAGAATAAATTTTTAGTCCAATTGAAAATACGAAAACCTTTAACATGCCCAACACAATGAGAAAGTTAGCAATCCCCATATATATATATAGCACCTAAGGAGGATACTCAATGTATTTATATATTCTCAATTAGTTATGCAATGCAAAACAAAGCGATAATAATTAATTGATTTAAATTATCAATACACTACTTTTTGACCTTTTGACTTTTTTGTTTTAGATATTTGTGGTCTTAGTCATGGCGATGTGAAATTCATATAGTTTTAAATAATTACTTGAAAATAATGCTTATTATTAGTATTTGACAATTTAGAATTATGAGTATTTATCATTATTTGAGATTTTTTTTTTATTTTATTTTAAGTTTATATGAATAGATTTTGGATAAATGGATATAGGTATTTGAAACTTTTATCTATTTAAAATAGGTATGGGTATGGGGATTCAAGGAATAGATGAGAACATAGATAGATCTTAAATTTATTACCTGCACGTGTATGGGTCTAATATTTTTTGTATGTGTTCGGCGTGGCATTATAGTACCCAAACCACTGTCATTCCTATATGAAAGGAGTCAATAGCCATGGTATTTATACCAAGCTAAAGAAAAGAGAAACCTAACTAGATTCACAAAAAGTGATTAGGTTGTGGATCAAAAGATGATAGAAAAAGCACATTATGTTACTCACTCTTCTTGATGTAAGACACTTAGCCATAGAAGGGGGTTAGACGCGTCTAAGAGAGGAGTCCATTGCAACAATTTTGTTTCTCTTTTATTTTGTTTTTATTTATCTTTTATTTTCATTTGGTATTTATTGATTTGTTTAATTGCCCTTATTAGGTAACATCTTATGTTATTTAATTTAAGGGCTAAGAGTCATTTTTCATTTAAACTAAGGTTAGGAGTCATTTTTCATTTAAATTAGGATACCACGGCCTATAAAGGTTGTTGCTAAATATGTCAAGTCAAACTTTTTGATAATTAATAAAGCTGTAATTTTTCTTTAGAGAGTTTTTTTCTATTTTCTGGTGAATTCCAAATTTGGGGTAATTACGTTTGTTAATTCATTGGCTACTTGCTTTTGTCTACGTCAATTGATATCAAAGCATGAATTTTCTAAGGTTTGATGGCCAATCACAGAGGAGAAGGTGAAAGTCCTGTTAACGTTGATAGTTGGATGGATGTCGTTTTGGACTCACATGGACAGCAATTAACCAAAATTCGCGAATTGTTGGATAAATTGAGTCTTAAAATTGATGGAAAAGGGATTGACAGGGGCGTAGGAGCTGTGGGATTTGCCCACAACCCAAACGCCCTAAATACTGGTACAGAAAGGGATAACCAGGGCACAGGGGCAAAACGCCAAAGGGAGAGATTTTTAGTAATTAGAACAACAAGGGAGACAATGTTTCCATGGTAGGAATCAAAGAATAATAAATTTTGATTCAAAATCCGAGAAAGAAGCTAAATTGGATCAAGAGCTCCATAGGCATAACATCTTTAGATCCTTGTGCGTTGTTGAAGGTAAAATTTGTGAATTGATTATAGATAATCAGAGCTGTGAAAATTTTATAGCCAGGAAGTTTGTAGGGCATATAAATTTACCTACAAAGCCTCATCCCGGACCTTATATAGTTGTATGGGTGAAGAAAGGACCGACAATGAGAGTAACTGAAGTCTGTAGGATACCCATTTCGATTGAGAAGCATTATAGGGAGGAAGTTATGTATGATGTCATAAATCTAATTGTCAATCATGTTCTATTAAGGAGGCTGTGGCAGTATGATGTGGATGCCACATATAGAGATCAAGAGAATGTGTATCTGCTCACTTAGAGAGGTCACAAGATTACTTTAGTTCCAACAAAGAACGCTGGTTCTAGACCCGAAGCTCCTAGAGTGGAAGGTCAAGCGTTTCAAATAGTGGCGAAGTTCGAACATGAGTCGAAGGAGACTAGAAAGTTCATATGGTGATAATGAAGCCACCAGTTGGGAGTATTTAGAAAAGTACAAAGAAGATACCTAACAAAGCGCAATAGTTACTAGAAGAGTTTTAAGAGTTAGTATTTGAAGACTTACCTGACCAACTACCACCTATGAGAAATGCACCAGAAAGACCTGATACTTGGGGTAAGCTTACCCAACCTCCCACACTACCATATGAGCTTTAACAAGGGTGGCATTCTGAGAAAGAACGTGGAGGAGTTGTTGAGGAAGGGGTTTATCTATAAAAGTATTAGTCCTTGTATAGTCCCAGTTTTGCTAATGCTGGAGAAGGATAGGAATATGTACTCCTTTAGGTTCAAGAGTAGAGCCGATGTATGGTGGGATCCAAGAAGGATCCATTTATCTAGCATTAACTTGAAGGCGAGTTCTTTTCAAGTGAAAGAGACTGATGTAAGACACTTAGCCATAGAAAGGGTTAGACGCGTCTAAGAGAGGGGTTTACTGCAACAATTTTGTTTCTTTTATTTTCTTTTTATTTATCTTTTATTTTCATTTAATATTTATTGATTTGTTTAATTACCCTTATTAGATAATATCTTATTTTATTTTATTTAAGGGTTATGAATATTTTTTCATTTAAACTAAGGTAACACAGCCAATAAAAGTTGTTGCTAAGGATGTTTAAGTCAGACTTTTTGATAATTAATAAAACTGCAGTTTTTCTTTACAGCATTTTGTCTCTATTTTCTGGTAGATTCCCGATTTGGGGTAATTAACATTTGTATCCTTGGTTACTTGCTTTTGTCTGCATCACTTCTTAGGAAGAAAGCCACATTTCAAGGACATCAAAGAAGCAAAGCATTATTGAAAGATCTTCAACTGATATTGAATATATTGTTAGCTACAAGTGCAAATTTTGAAGCCATTTGGTTAAGAAGAATTTTGAAAAACATGAAGCAAGAAAAAAAAAATTCCATTATAATCTTTTGGTGACAACCATTTACCAAGAAATCTGGTGTTTCATAATCACAACAAACACATTGAACTTAGATTTCATTTCATTAGAGAGAAGGTTAAGGAATAAGTTGAGCAAAAGTTTTGCAAGACAGAAGAGCAAGTAGCTGAGGTTTTTACAAAACAAGTTTCCTCATTTCTAAAGCAAGCCTAGAATCTAAAACTTTCAAAATTAAGAGATGTTAGAAATTAATTCACAATGTTAGACACATGATGCATGAACAATTACCCATAAATGTAGGAACTATATCCATAAAATAAGGCACTATATCTAGAAAATAAGGAGCTAGTATTATTTCCTTAAAATATGACACTATGTATTTCTTAGAGTTAGTACGTAGTTATTATAATGACTTTAAAGGTCTTTTAGGAGTACAAAATAAGAGATAAAGATGTGTAAGGTTCACTGTACCACTTGGTATCACACCAAATATCACTCTTTAGAAATCATCAAAGTGAAGAACATAATTCATTATACCATAGTATTTGTCTTTTTAACTTTTCATTTTTGTCATATTCGAGCAACTAGATACGAGCAAGCAGTGCGTTCAAGTCTACCACTCTTCCAGAACTGTGTACTGTAATATCAACACAAGAGAGACATAGGCCAAATAAACAAAACAACTAGATACAAAAATAAAAAATTATTATTAAGATAAGCAAACCCATCAAAATTTGCATAAGCCAAATGAACAAATCAATTAGACTAAGTAATGTGATTGGAGACTTTGAGCCAAATGAATTAAAACAAAGTAGTAAATCCTCTACATAATTCGAAAGTTCTTGAAGGATTAGCATATGTAATAATGATTCATGATCACTGAACAACAATTAGAGAAGAAATTTTATTAGTTTGTGTAGACAAATAATGGCACAAAATTGGCAGCTAGGCTAATGAAAAGAAAACTTACTGGAGGCAGCAATCTATACTGAAGATATATTGCAACAGATGTGCTTCAGAAACTGAGTTGTGAGCAGAGTGAAGAAGGTTGAAGGGCACGATTCTCTGCCTCAATAAATGCCACCTTTTCTTCTAGTCTAAAAATGTTTGTGCTCAAAATTTCAAAAATGCCATTAATGTACCCAATTTCGGACATGAAAATGGAAAAAAAAATAGTCAGTAAACTATTTAAAAACACTAAGCGAACAGGCCCTCCAATCAACTACCAGCATCGAACAGAAATATTACAAAAAAATAACTGACTGTAAAGATGTTATAACTGACTGTAAAGATAAACAAACACTTTCATTAGAAGAATTATATATAAACCAGCTCCAACCTAAAGGCTAATACATAATTTACATCAAAAGAGTGCCACATAAAAATATTATACAAGTCTATCATCTCCTTATGGGCTAAGATTAACGAAAAGGTAAGGCCAACAGTCATCTGACGCTTCAAGAAGTGTTCTTCAGTTTTGGAACCTTGAAGTTGGAAGAGAACAGTTTGGGAGTCTCGGAAACAGGAATACCTGGACCTTCTTTCCTCTTCAACCTTTTATTTCCCTGGACAGCAAGCTAAGAAGAAAAAGAAGTAATAAGGAAATCGTTCTTTTCTCAATTCTGCATGTTTCTCTTGGTAATTGAAATTGAACTTAGGACCTTTATTGACAACTAAAAGCAAGTCATGAGTGATAAGTCAGCCAATGAATAACTGGTTGTTATCTCCTTTGATCCAAGATGGAGATACTAGCTGAAGATTCCAAGGAAATGCTTTTCATGCATCAATTTTTTTATATTTTTCTTATTTTATTTAGTTTTTTGTGCAAAGGCAGTTTTGTTGCAGACGCCAATGTTCATCACATGAGAATTAGTAGACAATATTGTATTCCTGTGCCAAATATTGTTTTTGTGTTGGGGTTGGGATTCTCCTACTTACATGCACCCCCTCTGGTCACAAAAACCCAAGCTGAGTTAATGGTCATGTCAAAGAAAGCATTAATTAATAACTTTTCCAGCTAAAGGTCCTAAATAACATGAAGCAGAAGAAATTATCCCATGAATTCTCATAGGCCACATATGGTGGCAGGTATAGGAGGATAAGCAACTAGAAACCTCATTCAAAAAAGAGGGTCAGGCAGGAGAGCGGACACAGAACAGGCTATACCTTGTCAGTGTCCTTTGCAGGATTTGGGGCAATAGGAGCAGATATTTCTTTCTTCAAGGTGGTATTACTTCTACTCCTGCTGCTCTTGATGCCTCCCACACTGGAAGTTTTAGTTTCTGCTGTGCAACGATTTAAAACAGGTGTAACTTGAGTATTCCTGGACTTTCTTAATGATTCCAACTCCACTAAGAGCCTTGATATTTCTTCGCTTAATCTTTTTGTATCAGCCTCCTTATAAACCACTTTACTTTCTAACCGTGAAATTGTATCATCCTTTTCACCATTTGCTGACTGCAGTTGCTCCACAGTGGAAATAAGTATCTTTATCTTCTCATTTGCTTGTTCTACTTCAGAATGCTTGCTTCTTAATTTATTAATGTAATTTTTCTCCATTACATTATATTGATTCCACACAGATTTCTTTTCTGCCAAGAGTGCCGATACCTCAGCAGTTTTTTCTAAAGAAAGTTTCTCATATTCTCGTTTTAACCTTCTTAATTCACTGTTGAATTTCCTGGGAGACTTTTCTTCTTCTACCATGTTCCAAATGGACTTGTTCTTGCTATCTGTGGTTCCTTTCTTTCTCTTGTCAGTATCCTCAAATACTGTTTGTTCATCCTGTGGGTAGAGTGAATGCTCAGCATCATAACATGCTTAAAAAAATTCAGAAAAATATGTACTGCTTACATACTTCTCCATTAGAGGACTTATGGGAAAGGCATTCAAACCAAGCTTTAAAATCTGCCAATTCATCTTCCATGTGTTCTGAAATTACAAAATAGAAAAAGTTAAGAACTATGGTTAGCATAATTTCAGATAGAAAAATACTTATAAGTCCCTAAATATCAACAATAATCAAAACTTCCCTCGAACTGCAAAAAACAAGACATGATAACTGATAACAGAAAGCAGCTTAAGATAAATTTTTACTTTCCACCAGGATATCTGCAGAGTGATTCCAAACCACAGACCTTTCCAGGATTAATCAAGGTGAAACTCATTCATGTTCAGGGAATTATGAGTTTAACCTTGCTCCTACCTCCTATCCAAATAATCCTAGTTTACAGTTAGTGGGCATGCATGGGTTTCTGTTGCAGTAGCCTCCCCCACACCTCAAACCTAGGCGTTTTGTTTTACAAGCCAACATAGTAGAAACTAGTATGTAACATAATAAATATCTACACTATTTTAAGAGACAACCAACAACCGATAATAATAAAATTGTGTATTCTTCAGGCTTAATTGGAAAAAGAAAATTAATTGTGTTGCTTGAAAGGTGAATATTGACTAATACAATATCTAATTAGTATCTAACAGGAGTGTACTTATCAAAAATAGAAAACACTCTTGTTTCTTACAGACACCTAAATCCAAACTAGTATTTAACATGATAAATATCTACACTACTTTCAGAGACAACCCCACAAATGATAATGATACAACTATGTATTCTTCAGGCTTAATCGGAAAAGGAAAACTAATATTGTTGCTTGAAAGGTGAATACTGATGAATACAATATCTAATTAGTATCTAACATAAGTGTAATTATCAAGAATAGAAAGAAACCCTTGTTTCTTACAGACACCTAAATCCAAACTTGCTTCTCTTTTCCCAAAAAGTAGATAAAAAAATAATAGGAAATCAATCAAAGCATGTCTCACACCCGTTAAAAAGACACTGTTAAAAAACTTGAATTACCCATCAGGTGAAAGAAAAGACACTGACCTAAAATCCATTTGAGAATAGAAGCCTCTCTGAGCTTAGAACCGAGCACCAACTCTGCCTTCGCCCCCTCGAGCAAGCGTTTCTTCTCCTCATATATCAAAATGCCCTTCATCTAAAGAATGGTTAAAATGAAAAGATAAAAAAGTTTCAGAAATCCCAAGACGTCAAACTACTTAAAACCCTAATAGAGAATCTGCCAAAACATTACAAACTCTGAAACAAAAAGGAAACTACCTCAGAGATCTGATCCTTGTGAAGAGAAATATCAGAGGCCCATCCATCATGTTGCATTTTGATACGATCTTGAAGGAATTTCCGCTCATTGACCAGGGATTGAATCTGGTTTTGCTGGGTTCGTAACATTTGAACCAACCCATTGAAGATTTTCTCCCAATTGCGCCGCTCAGAAGAGACGTTGGAAGCTTTTCTCTTGCGCATTGGGAATAAATTGCAGAAAAAAAAGATAAAGAGTTGAGGAGAAGGAAAGAGGTTCAATCAACCGGAAAAAAAGCAAAATAAGACTGTTGAAAACTTCGCCAAATAAAAGACCGTTGATAACGAGTTGCAACGTTCCGCTTTCCTTAGTTGTGTCTCAGACAGCGTGAATTTTAAATGAGACTTCCCTTTATCCCCGTTCCCCCCACTCCTTATAGACGACTAGCTTAAGTCCATACAGTCATTTTATATTGAATTAGGCACACGAAATTATTTTGAGAATTTATTTTTAAAAAAATTATATATTTGTTTCGATTTTTTTAAAAAAAATTAAAAATTAAGAATTTTTCTTCTGCATAAAGTTAAAATTTCTAACTTCCTTTAAAATAAGAAATTGATATATGAGAGATAAATTTATTTCATTTTCTGATTCAAAAATTTTTTTTAATTATTATATCTAAATAAAAAATAACTTTTATTTTAAAAAAAAATTATTTCTCAAAGAGAAACATAAAAGACATTTTCTACTAAATATAAACAAACAGAGCCTTAGTCTATCATGAATGAAGTAATTATTTTTATTTTTTTATTTTTAAAATAATGTTTGTATTCATTATGAATGTATAAAAATATTAATTTATCCTTATTTTTTATTTATTTACATTTTAGCTTTAAGAATAAATTAGTACTTTTACACATTAAAAAATGAATCAAATGTTATTTCAAAAGCATAAAATAGTCGAGTGTTATATTGTCAAACTTAAAAAGAAGTTAAAATAATATACCCTAAAAAAATTATAAATAAATTAATCATTGAGTGAACATAAATATATCAAAGGTAAAACTTATTATGATTATCTCTTATATATATAGCATGTATCTTAAGAGAGTAATGATTTATTATGAGATGTGAGATGAACAATTAATAACCGTTGAATTATAAATGAATAGCTATGATTACTCATTAAAAATCACATGCTGCTCACGTGACCACTCATTAAAAATGCATGTGTCACTTACGTGATTTTTAATGAGTCATCATAGTCATTCATTTTTAATTCAATGGTTATTAATTGCTCATTTCATCTATCATAGAGAGAGATAGAGAGATGTTTAAGGTACCAAAGCATAAGATACTATGATATCTAAGATTTTCATGTGTGGTATGAAAATTGAGAATGTCAAAAAGAATTATACAAATGGTATTTTACAAAAGTTATTACAGTTAAAAATAATGTGATGTAAAATCTATATAGTTTTTAAATAGTATGAAATACTATCCAAAATAGTGTGATCCCATGATATCTTATTATCTTATATGTTGTCTGTCATCTTATATGACAGCGTACTAAACACAGATATGTTAGATATTACCTATTATCTAAGATATCAGGATTGAAATATCAGTCTAGCAAACACTTCCTATATTCATGATTAACACTTGAGGAGACATTTGGTATACTAATATTTTATATAGCATGGTATGTCAGATACAATGTGTTAGTGAAATATACTGTAATAAAATTAAATAATTAAAATGAAATAACAAATACAAACGAAAAGCAGCTTGGACTGAGGCATGGAAATGTCGCTCTCTTTAAGGAGATTCAAGCCCTCTGTGATGTATAAGGTTTCAATTGAACCGATGCAGCAGACTTTCTCTTGACTTGACTCCTCCAAGATACAACAGCCCAACTGATCGTCGTATGGCTCAAATAGACTCTACACAAGTTATTGAGCTCAAAGCTCCCCAACAAATAACACCTCTCGTTTTGTTTGGAAATTCTCAATGTCTCAAAAAACTCTATTCTTTTCACAACGTATATATGTACTATAAAAAGAATTTTACTACTCCCTTATATAGCCCCACTCCAGCCACCTATTTAAAGAGTTTTAAAAGCCAAAAAATTGTACGTTGACTTGGTCCACTACTAATTGATTTCACATGTGCCTCATAAATTATAGAAAAAACTAAAAATGAACTTAAGAGAGAAATAAAGAGAAAACCCAATGGAAGACTTCATGTATTCCTCCTTCAATGGATTTGAAGAATTCAATGTCATCTTTTAATTATTTTTACTCACAAATAATCTATTATTAAAAATACCAGCATTCCCCCACTATTTTTAATAAACAAAAAAGATACTTCCAGATAAAGAAGGATCACTATGCATCATGAAGGTATGCTTGCATTGAACCCTCACTTAGTGAAACAATAATTTTTACTCCAGAGTTAATCGTAGTCTCAGACTTGAACTATAAATTTTTAAAGGGAAATAAAAAATTACTATTCACACATAACAATCCAGGTGTTCACATGAGCTTTATTAGCCAGCACATTACGGCCTTGTGCTTTTCCCGGTTTCATGAGTGTATTTGAAAATAAGTCCAATTCTCATAGAGAGCAGCCTTACTCCCACACTCACATAGGTGAAATCTATCAAGGGTGCTCCTGTAATTCTACACCCTACTCATAAGAGCTACAGAATTTCATTATGAGTTTCTTTCAAAAAACTCATCCTCCAACATTACAAGATTAATGCATTTACACCGTAGGAATGAAAAAAAAAAGTCTCAAACAAAATAATTAGTGCATTTCTTTCGACCACCAAATGATTCGTTCTTCCCGTTGAACCCAGTTCTCAGGATCTCTGATCTCTGGGTTGGGTATTCTCATATGTGGTTCATGTCTGTATGGACTTTAATCTCATTGCCCTCGATGTATTTCAAACCCTCTCTCTTGTTAAGGCCTTGGTTAGTGGATCTGCTAGATTATCACAAGATTTAACATAATCCATGTTAATGACACCATTACTCAATAAGATCTCACAGTACTTTGTTTTCTTCTTATGGATCTGAATTTGCCATTATAAAAACGGTTTTGTACTCTACCAATAGTAGCAGTGCTATCACAATGAATTAATATGGGTGGAACTGGTTTTTCCCACCATGGAATCTCATGTAATAGATCTCTCAACCAGTTTGCTTCCTCACTTGCTGAACCCAAAGCTATAAGCTTAGCTTCCATAGTCGAGTTAGCAATAATCGTTTATTTTTTAGACTTCCAACATACAGCACCACCACCCAAGGTAAAAACATAACCAATAGTTGAAAGAGAATCACCTGACAATGTATTCCAATCGGCATCACTGAAGCCTTCGAGTACAGCAGGATATTTTTTATAAAACAAACCATAATATTTTGTATCGGATAAATATTTCATTATCCAATCCATTGCAAACCAATGGTCTCTTCCAAGCTTGGTAGTAAATCTACTAAGTACTCCTACTGCATATGCAATGTCAGGTCTAGAACAATCAGTCGCATAACACAAACTGGCAATCATGCTAGCATATTCCTTTTGATTAATCACATCATTATCATTTTCAATAGAAAATAAATGAACACTAGGATCAAAGGGAGTAGCAACATGCTTGCATCCAACATAATTATATTTCTTTAATAGTTTTTCTATGTAATGTGATTGATCTAGAAAAATACCATCACATGTATTGGTGATTTTCATTCCCAAAATAAAATTAGCCTCACCAAGATCTTTCATATCAAAATGATTACTAAGCATGCTTTTTGTTTCATCTATGACATGCAAATTAGAACCAAATATCAATAAATCATCAACATACAGGCTAATAATAACATGAAAATTTTCCCAAGATTTATGATAAATACATTTATCACTTTCATTTGACTTATAGCCATTCTCAATCAAGCAAGAGTCAAATTTTTCATGCCACTGTTTAGGGGCCTGTTTTAAACCATATAGGGATTTTGTCAACTTACACACTTTTCCTTCTTGGCTAGGTTCTACAAATCCTTTGGGTTCATCCATATAAATTTCTTCATCTAGGTCCCCATTCAAAAAAGTTGTTTTAACATCCATTTGATGAATCTTTAAATTATATATTGCTGCAATGGTAATCAATAATCTAATGGATGTTATTCTTGTAACCGGAGAAAAGGTGTCGAAAAAATCAAGGTCAGCTTTTTGTTTAAAACCTTTTGTGACAAGCCTAGCTTTGAATTTTTCAACGGTTCCATCTGGTCTAAATTTTTTTCTAAGGACCCATTTACACCCTATGGTCCTGCAACCCGGTGGTAACTTAACTAATTTCCAAGTTCTATTAGAAATTAGTGAATCCATCTCATCATTTACAGCCTCTTTCCAAAACACAAAATTAGGTGATACTAAAGCTTCTTATAGAGTATTTGGGTTTTCCTCAATATTATAAATATAATAGTCGGGACCAAAGTCTTTTTCAATTCTAGCTCTCTTACTCCTTCTTAATTCAAAATTTTCATCTTTTTCTAGAGGAGTAGTAGAACTAGCTTTAGAAAAATTATATTGACCCCACTATTTTTGGATTTAAAAGGAAATTTTTCTTCATGGAAAATTGCATCGCCTGATTCAATAATCACTTTATTCTCAGTATCAAAAAATCTATAGGCTGTGCTATTTTTGCATATCCAAGAAAGACACAAGTGGTAGTTCTAACCCCCAATTTGGGCCTTTTAGGATCTGTTAGTCTTACAAATGCCAAACAACCCCAAACTTTAAAATATCCTAAACTTGACTTATACCCTCTCTATAATTCAAAAGGTGTAGTTTTTGAATTTTTATAAGGCACCTTGTTTAAAACATGACAAACAGTCAAAATTGCTTCACCCCAAAAACTTGAGGGAGCACCTAAATCAATAAGCATGGCATTTGTCAATTCAATCAATGTTCTGTTTTTCCTTTCAACCACACCGTTAAAAGCAGGTGAGTATGGTGCAGTAGTTTCATGGATAATTCCCAATGACTGAATAAAATAATTAAACTCATTTGAATCATACTCTCGGCCTCTATCACTTCTGAATCTTTTAATCTTTCTACTAAATTGATTTTCAACTTCATGGAGGAATTCTTTGAATTTTTCAAGAGCATCACTTTTATTTTTTAATAAATAAACATATGTATATTTTGAAAAATCATCGATAAAAGTGATAAAATATCTATTTCCTCCATGAGTTAAAGTTCCTTCAAATTCACAAAGATCAATGTGAATTAAATCTAACAATTTGGTGTTTTTCTCAACATTTTTATGAGGCCTTTTTGTAATTTTTGCTTGACTACAAATTTCACATTTTTGAAAATCATTTTTCAATTTGGGAATTAATCATAAACTACTCATGATAGCAACATATCTACTACTAACATGACATAAACGTGCATGCCAAAAATTTAACGAAGAAAGCATATAAACAGAAACATTCAATACTTTATTATCAACGTTCAATTTAAACATTCCATCATAAACATAGCCCTTGCCCACAAAAACTCCATTTTTAGTAATAACATATTGATCAGAATCCATAGTTTGCTTGAAACCAGCTTTGTTGAGTAGAAAGCTTGACATCAAATTCTTCCTCATAGACGGTGTATAGAGCACATCTTTGAGCGTCAATATACGTCTAGAGGTGAATTTCAGCTCAACCTCACCACTCCCAAGTACCTTGGTTTTGCTTGAATCACCAAGCATAATAGATTTCTCTTCTTCAAAAGGAGTATATTTATTTAACCAATTTTTATCATAGTAGACGTGCCTATTGGCACCAGAATCTGCCTACCACCCTTCAACAAACTGAACCATGTTAATGTCTGTAATCATTGCTACAAAAGGCTCCTCGGTTATGTTCACCTGAGGATTATTTCCTTGCTTTTGAAATTTGCAAATTCGAGCAAAGTGCCCACTTTTGCCATAGACAAAACATGTTTGATTTTGTGAAAAGGGTTCTTGGTTCTTGTTCTTTTTGTTGGAAAAACCTTTTTTGTGAGGTCTACCAGATTTTTTAAAATTTTTCCTTTGCGGCTTCAAATGACTATCTTTTAAAACTTAACCTTTGGGCAAGACACCATTTTCATAAATTAAATGTACCTTCGTCATGGAAGTCTCATATCCATTTTGAACTATTAATGCATCCTGGCCTCTAGCTTCCTCTTCTACCCGAATACGAGTAATTAAAGTCTCCAAGGACGTCTCCTTTTGTTTGTGGCGCATCGACTTTTGAAACTCCCTCCAAGAAGGTGGTAGCTTGTCAATGATGCCATAGACAATTAGATTGTCTCCAATTTTGATGCCTTCGGATCAAACTTCAGCTATAACCATTTGGAAATCTTGCATTTGTTCTGCGACGGACTTTCCATCTACCATTTGATATCGAAAGAAACCACTTGCCGCATACTTCTTTCCTCCAGCTTCTTCCATATCATATTTATTCATATTTATTCTATAAGGCTTTCCAAATCTTCTTTGCAGAGGAATAAGTGCTATTGTAGAAATCATAAAATTGATAAGCAAGACAATTTAAAAGATAACATCGATAGTTATACTCATCTCTTGTATATTTCTCAATCTTTTCTTCATGAGCTTTGACTTGTGCTTCGGTTATGTTCTCAGTAGTGATCTTGTTTGGATTCTTCACAGTGAGAACATAGGAGACGTTGAGAAGGCTCAAATAGAAGAGCACCTTGCACTTCCATCTCTTGAAATGCACTCCCTTGAAACGGAAGGGCTTGTTGAGATCTCCAACATTTTTCGTGGATTTTTTGTTTGTAAGTTCCATAATTATGAATCTCCTTAAAATTGTTAATGAAATATACTATAATAAAATTAAATAATTAAAATGAAATAACAAATACAAACGAAAAATAGCTTGGACTAAGGCATGGAAATGTCGCTCTCTTTAAGGAGATTCAAGCCCTCTGTGGTGTATAAGGTTTCAATTGAACCGGTGCAGCAGACTTTCTCTTGACTTGTCTCCTCCAGGATACAACAGCCCAACTGATCGTCGTATAGCTCAAATAGACTCTGCATAAGTTATTGAGCTCAAAGCTCCTCAACAAATAACACCTCTCTTTTTGTCTAGAAATTCTCAATGTCTCAAAAAACTCTATTCTTTTCACAACGTATATATGTACTATAAAAAGAATTTTACTACTCCCTTATATAGCCCCACTCCAGCCACCTATTTAAAGAGTTTTAAAAGCCTAAAAACTGTACGTTGACTTGGTCCACTACTAATTGATTTCACATGTGTCTCATAAATTATAGAAAAAACGAAAAATGAACTTAAGAGAGAAATAAAGAGAAAACTCAACGGAAGACTTCATATATTCCTCCTTCAACGGATTTGAAGAATTCAACGTCATCTTTTAATTATTTTTACTCACAAATAATCTATTATTAAAAGTACCAACATAATGGTATAGGATCCTCATGGTTTTTGGGTGGTATGACGTACCACATAAAATGGTATGATTTCATAACATTTTGTTATTTTGGATGTCGCTTAACATATTAAATGATAACATATCAAATGCAGGTAAGTTAGATATTGTCTGTCATCTAAAATATTAAGACTAAGATATCTTTTTCTTACAAATTCATTATTACTTCCACTCATGTTTCGTGTTTTTCACATCATTACTTCTTACCTAGCCAACTTAGAGAAGCATGGAGCAGTAGTGTTAACTAGAGGGGGCAATTAGGGGGTTTAGGTTGGGTCATTAGTGACCCAATTAATCATTTATGACCCACCTTATTTTTTATATGATTATTTAAATGACCCATGACCCATTTATAAGGGTTAAATCTAACTCACCCATTTAACCATGTGTAAACCTAAGCTGTCATATTAAGAATGTTCATTTTTCATTTATATGTTACTCTCATAAAATTCATACAATTTATCCAGCTCCTTCACTTTACATCAAGTTCAGTTATAAGTTTGTGTTCAAAAGTCACTGTTACACTGAGAACTAGAGGTCATGTCTGAATTCAAGAATACAATATTTATCTACATCATACACACCATTATAAGATGATTATAAATAATGTCATTATCGACATTCATCATATGTTTCAATGTCCTAAATTACTTTTTTTTTTCAACTTTGCATATGTTTCCTTCTCACTCATTTTTTTTTTCTTACGAGGACTTGTTGGACATAGCATTGCCCAAATTTTGTAGTAGTTAGTTGCTTTAAGCTTTAATACCTTTACCACCAAAAAAAGAAGGGCTCCATGAACAAATTTATAAATTTAAAGTATTACTTTGACAATATATTTAATTACTAGCATCAACACAAATTAGCCTATAGAGTTTATATGTAAGATTTAAGGGTAATGTTATAGTACCCCCAATATATGGTGTCACTGTTAATGTGGCACTATGCCTCAATGTTAGATGGACATGTCATCTTCCATCTGAAGGTGATGCATGGTGCCATGTCCTTAGTGACAATATACATTAAATGTACCGTAAAATTTGTCAAGATACACTATCTACATTAATAATTTTTTTGGTTATACTTTAAGTGTTTTTTTGGGTTAACTTAAGCTTCTATATCAATATAAAATATTAAAGATATTATTTGTTTAATTACATATTATACTTTAGAGAATAAATTTTTTTATATTTAAAAATTATTATTTTGTTTAAGCAATACTAATCTTATACAATAACTTCTAATTATAATGAATTTTGATATATCATTTGCCAAACATAGTTTTATGTCATTATGTATAGTAGCTTAATATTTAACAATGGGTTGACCCACTAAAACCTACACTTAAATGGTTAATATAATGATCCAACCACTTTAATCTATAAACTTAAATGGTTGAGTTTAATTGGATCATAACATAACGAGTAAATAATGTTTGGTTTTCTAAAGATACATTTCTTCTCAATTTGGTCTCCTAATTTTAAAACCTATCAAGTTAGTCCCTCTATCTTACTTTCATCTTCAAAGTGATCTCTTGCTAAATAGTGTAACTAGGAGATAACATAATTCATTATGTAGACTAATCATTTACCACTGTCTGTTAAGTGCTAGATAATTAGATTTTAATTTATTAAGATTTTCTTGTGCATTTGATGGGGATTTGACCAAGTCAAACTCCCTAATTTCATTAAGATTTTATTTCTTGCTTTGATCGTATTTCATCTTCTTGAAGACTGTCTGCTACCCAAAATGCCATTGCTTCAGCCATCTCTACAGCAGTAAACCCAAGTTAGCGTCAATGCTCACTGTAATTAAGTTGTTAATAGTCTTGACAACCTTAATAGCCTTAATAACTTCTAATCTCTTGTCGACCTCATTCTGCACTAAGATAGACTATTAATGGCATAAAACAACTTTCAACAGGTCAATCGAATTCAAAAAACCAAAGAATCTCCTCATTTCTTTTCCCTCCCCAAAAACTCCTCCTTGCAAAATTTGCTTACTTGCAGGCTATTTTGAAAAGCCACATTTCAATACTACCCGAAACAACATCTTCAATGAATTCCCTTGATATAGCCTCTCGTAGATTGAAAATTCCATTTGGATTCCAAGAAAAATTTGGCAGATGAAAACCAATAATCGTTGCAAGTCAGAATCCTTTCATCAAGAATGGATTGAAAAAATTGTGGAATTGTTACCTCTTATGTCTCTTTTTTCTCATCATTCACGATGTTTTCTTGAAAAAAAAATCTCCAAGATTTTGTGCTAGTTGTTGCACTTTTGTCATTTGAAATTTTTGTTCGTTCATGTAAACTTGCAATTGCTGGACACAATTCTACTAAACCCGAGCCTGCATCTTCCAAAATCCTCATCTCCTCCCCCTTAATCTCTGCACAACCCTCATTTTCTTGAAAAAAAAAAAACTTATTGACTATGGGTTTTCATAAAACTATGATCTTTAATCTTTGTTGCAACATCCTTCTTTTCTTGAACAAAAATTAATGCAATTTCTTGATTAGCTTCATCTTCTTTGTCTTGATGAAAAATTGCAATTTTTTGGTCATATTCGTGGACAGTTGCAGATGATAATGTTTGTGGAGAATTGGGAAGCAATTGCAGTAGCTAGCATATTGTTGACTATGTGTGAGTAATATGGGGATTCTATCATTGATACTTTCGTTGATCATTCTTTTTAACCATGGACGGTAGTTAGTCTAGGATGAGCACGGTGGAGTTCAGTTCAATTTTGAACCAAATCACACACCAAACCATACAATAAAAAACGGTTTGGTTCAGTTCAATTATTATAAATTTTTTAATAAATGCCAAATCACTGTTATTCAGTTCGGTTCAGTTATGCGGTTTAGTCATTGAAAAATTTTCAGTTATAAAGAAGGAACAATTCGCAGAATTATACAGTATACACCTAAGAAGGAACATAAACACATGGTAGCAAAATTAACCAAACACCGAAAACACAAGAAAAGGAAAAGCACCCTCTTTTCACCCAGGAAGTTTTGAATCTCAATGGACTTGCTACCATTGGTAATACCTCCATTGATCAGAAAGTGGGCATACACAAAATGCATCTTCTAGCGGTAACCCTTGGTGCCCCAATAATGAGATTCTCCACATGACTGAGAGTGGTACGAATAGCAACAGAGGTCTTGCAGGATCCAAATAAGGATTCGATCTTCAGCTTCTTCTCGCCATTCTCATCAGTGAAAGAGAACAAGAGATAGTACGTAAAAGACAAAGTAAAAATATATGTATTAAAGTATTATCAAATATCAATTATGTAATATATAAAAAAATAATATATATATATATATATGCAGTTCGGTTTAATTAGACTGACAGTTTGAAAACTCCAAACCGTCCA
>JASKGM010040603.1:0-22608 GCA_034509205.1 Ceratonia siliqua
TTATTTATTTAATACACTCTCACCAAAATTTCTGAGTTTGAAACATTAACAGATCGAAGCTGTTTTCTGATATTTCATTGGGATGATTATTATTAGGTGATTATTAAGACTATCATATTTTAATACGGTCCTTTATAGATATCGTATTTTTAATTGATGCAAGTTAAAAATTAAGGGGGATTATGTTATCGTATCTCTGGTAATAGTCCCTCCCCATTTTTTCTTCCACCCCATCCTTTTTTTTTATTTTGTTTGCATTATTTATTTATTGCACTTTTTTTAAAAAAAATTGAGATATTTTTAAAATTTTTTTACTTCTTTTAAATATATGAATTTTTTTGTTGTGTTTATTTTTTTTATGCTTGTAACTAATTTGTTATTATTAAAAAATTTAAAATTTTTTTAAAAATATTTAAACTTCCCTACTACCCTAAAATGGAACTATCAGAGAACTCCCTTATGTACATTATAATAATTAGTCGTGGTTATAATTGTGAAGGATTATATTACTTTAACAAAAATTTTAAGTTAATAACTAAAAATTCATAAATAATGTTATTATTATCACTGATGTATTCCTCTGGGTGAAAGCTTTGATTTAAACCACAGACAAAACATTATAAACCTATGGTATGTAGTGTGAAATCTTAACTACTTGATTAGAAAATTTTTGATATTATGCCAAATTTAAAATTTGTTATTAAGGAAAGAACTATGGATAATTTTGTTGTTATCCTTAATAATTGTTTATGGGAGAAAATGGGAGTGTGATACTCATGGATCGATGTGGGTCAACAATTGTGGCTGGATATTACTAATCACTGTAGAATTCACTCCGTCTCTCTACATAGTTGCTATATGGTACTAGAATAATTTACCAATTGAGGTAATCATGGGTTTCATCAGCATCACCTTTGTTGACGCTTGAAATGATCGATATGTAGTAATAAAAAATGTGCTTAAGTCATTGAGGTCACGTGGCTCATTTCAGCATTATACAATTCTTTAATTTATTCATCTGCCTTTGTATCATTGATGTATTACTATGTACCCACAAGTTATTAAATTGACTTAACCAAATAATGGGAAAAACTATGCTTGGAATCCCAGATTTTTGGCGCTAGTGACCAACAAAGGTGCAATAAATAACTAAAAAATGAAACTTATAATTAGGGAATATAAATTCTCCCCGTGGTAACCATATTTTATATTAGCAGTCGCTTTGTTCTCTTTTCAATTTTCTATCTAATTAATTATTTTTTGGATATTGACACTCGATTAGCTGATTGAACCATTTAATCTTAATGTATTAATTATGATATCAAAATAGATTATCTGAGGTGTATGATCTAGTCAACCCATATATATATTATATAATATGATGATTTGGTATATAATAGAGATAGAGCTCATATGTGAACTTATTAATTATATGACATCTTATCTATAAAATGGGAGTTTGGTAGAAAAGCTAGGTCAGAGCAATGTGAATGAGTATTTAAAAGACTTTGTCTATATGATGAGAAACTATTATACATGAAACAAAGATGAATGAGAATCCTTACCTAATTTTTGTCCTTTTCTCATGGAAATTTTCTATTTATCAAAACATACAATGTGATGCACACATACCTAATTTGTGCCCTTCTGAATTGTCATATATATGGTCCATTTAAGGTGGTTAAGTGGGTGTTCTATTGCCCTATCTATCAATGTCCACTGACAGAGATGGAAGTCCATCTAACATTAAGTACGGTCAGACATTTGAGGGAATCTCCGTTTCTTAATTAGGCCCCTCAAAGATCACAAACCCTAACAAACATATCTACTTCCCTATCCTTCATTGGCCTACTGATTATGACAACAAATAAAGAAACATCAAGAGGATCAATAAAAATCCCCTTTACACCAAAGGAATGAGTTGTCTTTGAGGTTTATTTGTGTATGTGACCATGTTAAGCCAATATGGGTAAGCCCAGCATGCCTCTAATCAGTCAAGTGTATTTTCCTTCGGTTAGAACATGGCGTACCTTATAAATACATCCTCTACGCAGGTACCCATTCCCAGATAACAGCTTGGAGATCCTTTGACCCGGTCTTAACACAATCATCGACAATTTGATACCCACTAACCACAATATCCCACAAGAATTTGGTATGCTGGAGTCGAAGAATAAAAAATTGATTCAAAAGTTTAACAAAAATGTCAGCAGAGAAGGACAGTGGTCAAAGTTGATTATTGGTGTGCTTTCGGATAATGTTGATTAGAATTTCTGAGCGAGGGTTATTAGGAGAACATGATTAAACAAAAAAGGTTGTTGGCAGGAAGAGATGAGGAAATGAGGTTGCAAAGGGGGATCATTTCTCTCTTTAGTAGTTTTTGTTTGGCTCCTTCAATTATTTTTAATTTGGTAATGTTTATGAGAATTTTCTAAGTGAGATTATTTTACCAGAACATGACTTACAGAAAGAGGTTATTACCAGAAAAAAAAGTTAAAGAAAATTAGGTGGCGGAAGGGGAAAAAAATTCCAAATTGATTTGTTCCAAATGAAATGCTAATCGTTATCAGAATTACTGTTTAATTTTATTGCAAGTATATTGGATTGCTCATTTGCTCTCACCTGTGGTCAGTGTCGAAGTGCTTGCTTTGCTAGCTGGAAACCCTAAACCACCAGCATAATGCATGGCTGCTATAGGGGGAAATAACAAAAATGTCCACTCTCCTAATTAATTAATTAGTGGCATGTTTTTAATTTATTTAGTCTGAGCAAATCCTCCTGTAATCTTCTAGCTACTATTATTTAATGAAACTATGGATTCTAAAATAATGGTATACCTGATTAAATACTTTTTAATGAATCAACGTTCAACTATGCCTATATTAAGTAATAGAAAAACGAAAGGCCAAATTTTAGAGGCTGGAAAACCATAGGGCCCTTTTCACAGTGAAAATAATTAAAAGACAGTTTAGCAAGATATATAATTCAGTAGGACAAGGACATGAGCCCACCCTAAATTAAATAAACAGCTAAGGGTCGGTGCTGCTGCGTTCGAGGTCCATTTGTATCAAAATTCATGATAGGATAGGCATCTTCTTAGCTTCATGACCTGGGTGCTTTCTTTTCCACTTTTCTATATTCTCAATTATAAACTTTTCTCAGAACTTTTCTATATTGGTTCTTTTGTATCCATTATTTAAAATTTCATTCTCCACAATAATAGCAGTGTGTTAACCACTATTCCATATGGGGATCTTCTCTTCACAATATTGGGGTTTGATGCATTCCCTCTTTACATGAGCACAGATATTCATATATGTCTTGATCAAAGGTGGAGATTTCTAAGCTCTTCCACTAAGTTTATAAATTAATCAAATTATATATAAGACGTGATGAGAACTATAGCTAAGTTATTAGGTATGATTTAGTGGTGAAATATTTGAGTACTTTATAATTTTAGATTCAATTTTTGTACTACTATTTGTAAAAAAAAAAGTTGCACAGAGCTCTTGGTTATAAAAGTTTGTTTAGTGATTGATTTTAGCAAAAATGAATTAGGAAAACTTTTTATTTATTTTAACCATGTTTTCAACTCTTTTGAAAAAATATTTATTTATGTTCACTTAAATATATTATATAGGACGAATAAAGTTACTTAATGAATTACTTCTTGATGAATTAAGGTGCCTGTGTCTTTTTATCTTCCAGTGTCTCTTTCTTTTGCATCTTTCCTTGCTGTGATGTGAAACAAGAATTTCAATAACAAAAATATTGGGTTCTTGAAGGTTGACATGTTTATTAAATAAAACCTTGTGGTACATGCTTAATTATGTGATGAAAAATAAAAAGACAAATAAGGTGAATGAAAGCATTTAATATTTATAGAGGCGCTTGGTATACTACTATTTCAAACCTCTTGATATCTTAAATATCTTGATAGGAGATCTATATCATATATAAAATGTCAGAATATTTAAGATATTCTACGAGAAGTGGTGGCATTTAACATTTATATTTTTTATAACTAAATTAAGGATCATATTTAATCCTGGCAGTTCCATCTTTTGGAGATTTTAAATTGCAAGAATAAGTTTAACGCTAAATGGATGTATTGTCGATTTGTAGTACAAAACTTGGACCCAAAACATCGTTTTACTTGTTAGGAAAGTTAGAAATATAATTGACCCACGTAGCAAGTGGGTCTATCAGGAAAAAGAAAGTCATATATCAATTACCACCATAATTAAGAATAAAATATATATCACCAGAAAAGAAAGAACTGAACAATATTAAGAGCAGAGTAGACACAAGACAAGTTTTAATTATGTAGCAGGTTACTATCTCACTCTTATTGTATTGGGGGATTTGGGAAATCTACTTAGCACCTTAGCACCCATGGAAGATGTTAAACCCTAACAGCCAAATCTACTTTATTTGCAGACCGAAAGTCTTGATAAACTTGGTTTAATTTTGTTTCCCTAACATCCCAGTGAATCAATGATGAAATGATCTTTCAATTATCCTTTTAATTATAAATTTATAATACCCACCTGATCCCGTAAGATCTGATGCTGCCAGTGCCAGTTCCATCTGCACAAATAGATGGCAAGTTTCTTCACAACAAACTGCCAAAGAGCCGGCAGCAGAAGCCACCTGCTTTGCATAAAGATTATGATGATGTTCAAAAGAAGCTGATGCACAGGTACACAGAAAGACAAAGGAGACAAGAAATGGCCATCCTTTGTGCCTCTCTTAGATCTCTACTTCCTCTTGAATATATCAAGGTAAAAGCACATTTAATTTCGTTTCTTTTTCTTAATTCGTATTTAGAATCTCATGATTTGTGGGTCAGTACCGGTGAAAATAATTGGTATTTATCTTTCAAGATTATGACTTTCATGATGATGGGATTTGATTAGGGAAAGCGCTCGGTATCAGATCATATAAATGAGGCTGTGAAATATTTCAAACACCTACAGAATAGGATCGAGGAATTGGGTGCCAAGAGGGATGAGCTAAGGAAGTTGTCTGATTTCAATGATTTTGACCCACCAACAAATCTTACTGTCAGTCAATGTTTTGGTGAGGTTGAGGTTGTTCTTAGTGCTAGCCTCACAGCACAAATGTTGCCTCTGTCAAGAGTACTGGAAATACTGCTCAAAGATGGGCTTACTGTTTTTAACTGTGTTTATACAAAAGTAGAAGAAAGGCAGATATACACCATCCACATAGAGGTACTGCTTATGTTTCTCTTATGTTTTTCAATTAATATAACTGTTTTTAGTGCTGAAGATTTCATTGCTCCCAAAACAATTTTCACTTTTCACTTTCTTTCCAACATTGATTTCACAGGTTTCTGACCTGATGGGCGTTGACCCCTCTGCACTGCAAAGAAAACTAGCAGAAGCAATTCCGTCATCAAGTAACTCTTCTCTCTGAAATGTTAACTTTCCTTCATTAAGTGATCCTAGATTCAATTCTTTGATAGTTAAGGTTGGTACATGGAGTATAATGGACTGCTTCTGTTCATCTTAATCAGTGCATCTTTTGACAGAAAGCTACCGGGAATCAGTGAGTGGTGTGCAGTGAATTAGTAAAGTGCATGTGACTCTAGTTTGAGTTCTTTGGGAAGATGGAGTTCTAGGTTATAAAGATTAATTATATTCTATCTTTTGTTCTGAATGATATAAGAATGTATTAAGCTGAATTAATGATAATCTACCAATTGAATAATTAAACAACTTACAAATAAAATATTGAAGTTTTTGAATTAATTGAGAATTTTAGTTGTTAAGAAAAGTCTCATGAATACATTTAATTAAATCATTTTCTTTTGATTTGTTCATCAGGATGCATTTTCTCTAATGTAAGATTTGACTGTATGTACGATTTTGACTGAGCTAGGCTTGTGTAGGTGGGAGCTAAAGGAGATCAGAGAAGTGAGGGGAATTAAAAAGCTAGAGAATAGAGAAGATAAGGCTCTTGCCTCTGAGTAGTTTTAGTAAAGAATGCTAAAGTACAATGGTAAAATAAGTATGTTAACGTGGTAAATTTGAAATACAAAAGGAAAATTAGTTGCATCTTTCTTATTGTCATCATTTGAAAATATGTGTAGAAATACAAAGAATATTATTGGTTGAGGAGGTATATCTCTGTCAAATGATCAAATCATTAAACCATTTTATATATGAACTCAAGACCTTAACTTGATACGCATACAGACCCTTTGGTTAGAATAAGAATATCATTCTTCATTAATTTTAATTTACTTATGATATATATAGTTGGATTCTATAGTTGAGTTAATATAATAAGATCCAAACTTCTTCATTTTTTTTTTACTTTATATTGCTATTTTACTTTATGATATCAAACTTATATATTAATACGATCTAAAGGATCAGTTATTTGCATTAGTATGCTGCGTTCAAATTTCAAATGGATTATATTTAGATTTGGAGAGAGATGTTCCTGTGTAAGCACAAAATGTTTATTTCTTTGTGAGTTTTTGTCAAATCCCTTTTATTTTGTTCTATTTTATTTGATTTTGGATTATTTTACTTCATTGTATATAATACTGCTAATAGTTTAAAGGATGATGTACTTAAACAAAAGATTAGGACAAGCATTGTAATAACACCAATAGAGGAAAGTGTAAATGACAAAAGGAAAATCATATCAAATGAGAAGTTTGAATCTCTCCTATTATATGATACATGCATGTAAGCCAACATAAGTTCTTTAAATAAAAAGTATTAATTATGTTTAAGATACAAATGCTAGGTAGTATTTTTGTGCTTTAAATTTAATTTTCCTAATATGGGAAATTTTCTTTGAGGTTTTTGGAAAAGCCTTTATTTTAGTTGGTTGGTGATATTTGGACAGCGCAAGGATAGGGTTTAAATAGGAATATGGCATTAGCAATGTGCCATAAATTAAGGCTAAAGCATTGGTTACTCACTTTTAATGGCATTCTGCTAAAGAATGCATCGAAATCTGGCAATGTATGGGTTTTCTTATTTTATGGTTAGTTTAGAAGAGTTGGAAGAACAAAATCTGCATAATTTGATACATCGCAGTTGAAGGAAAGATCTTTTGATCAACGTAGTTTGATTCTATTAATTAAGTAAATCCTTATTGATATAAAAATACTAATGGGAGTATATACTTATGGGATTAAATATAAAAAAAAAATTAACTTATAGAGGATGAGATCGTGGTTGAAGAAGGGACCATGTCTGTCAATTTTTGAGGATCGTTCCTTTGACGCTAAATCTCAAATACAGTACAAAAAAAAGTAAACCCAGAATGCAGGGAAGTGGGATGATCTTTTCATTCAGCATGGATTGATCATCATTCATGTATTCATACAAATTAATAATTAAATTGAGTTATTTCAGCATAAAAATAAAAAATATATTTGAGTTTTTATAATATTTTTTATTTGGTATTTTATAAATTTTTTCATCAATATATTTTTATTATTATAAATGTAAATTTTATTTCACTTTAAAAAAAATTTAATTGTGAAGTTGTAATGGTTCAAAACTAGTTATTGTCTCTAATAATATAATTAGTGTCTTG
Organism: Ceratonia siliqua; assembly: GCA_034509205.1. Classification (NCBI taxonomy): domain Eukaryota; kingdom Viridiplantae; phylum Streptophyta; class Magnoliopsida; order Fabales; family Fabaceae; genus Ceratonia; species Ceratonia siliqua. Next base: position 7,585 of record JASKGM010040603.1, read on the forward strand.
AGATATATGATTATGTAAATAATAATTTTTAATTATGATTTTTTATCATTATATATTATAAAATTTAAAATTCAAAACTTTTAATAACAAGTTATATATATTAATATAATAAAAAATTTTCTTAAAATTAATTAATTTATATTCAAATATAGAATGCAGAAATTAATTATATATGTACATGCTGAACTAACGTTTAATGTTTAATATGAATTCAAATAAGGTGAACTAGATTAATTCTCGCTGCTCTATAGTGCAAGTCAATAATTATTAATTATAAAAAATAAGAAATAATTTTCAAAATTTATTTATAATTTATTTATTAAATATTTTTATAAACCACCAAAATAATATTTTTATAAAAAATTAAATTATTAGTTTTATCATTAATAATGATATTGTTTTTAAATTTTTTGCTTACGTCGTATTATCTTACTTTTTTCAAAACTCTTTATGTTTGTTTTCCCATGTAACTCCGCCAATCATACAGACCTTAGGGGATCAATCTATATATGTTCAAGGTCTCCATCCAAGGATGATATCTAAACGCCATCACTGATGCGGATCAGCAACGACCTATATAATGTCACATTGAATTTTTGTACTTTTTTGTGTGTAACAATATGCAGCATTCATGGTATAACGAATTTAATTTATGTTGTCTCCGTTAATTAAGGATAAATCTTTTTTTTTATAGATAAATTATATTTTATCAAAGATCAGCTCATAACTCACACAAGATTAACTTTAATTTTTAAATTTGAAGTGAGCTTGATATATTTAATATTTTTGATCTTTACTCTTTTTTTTTTATTTCATACTTTTAAGGTTATGAACTTTTTATATAAAAAAAATTTAATTTTCAAATATCTTGACATTTACTAGGAAAACATCATACAAACTTGAAGTGATTGATATGAATTTTTAAGATAACAGTAAAGGATAAATCCAAAATTAACGAACACCATTGTTTCCAACATAAGTCAGGAAAGACATCTCAACTTTAATAGCAGATATACAGATAATCTTTCAAACTATTGCTAATTAATTACTCGTTTTCTTTCAATTTTCCTTTTCTGAGAAGTTTCCTTCCATTCATATAAATGAATCATATCTGACATGAGGGAAAGTTTCAACTGTTTCTATGGCTTATCACCAGCTGTATTTATACATTAAATTAATATTGTTCTTCGCAAGGACAATAATTTGTCTTGGGTTACCTTTTACCCCATTCTATGGTTTTTTTATGTCTACTTTGCTTATGCCGACACATGTTGGTCCACCTCTCTTGGAACATTTTTGTCCTGACACATCCTAAATTGGCCACCTTTTCTCACTCTATCTCTTGTCGGAAGGAAGAGATTCAGTCATCTTTAAATGGTCCTGCCATTACAGAATAGAATCCCTGGAGTCCATCAAATATATATTTAATCTTTTTTGTGTACTATAGCTTAGCAAAAGGTTAACCAGAGAAGGGGAAAGGAGAAGTGAAATGATTAAGGGACTAATAAGCAAATTAACTTGAAGCTTGAGATTCCCTTTGCTCAATGGTTCCTTTCCGGCCACCTAAACAACGATTCTCCTTATTATATACCCAGTGATCTCCAGGAACAGGATATTGTTGAACAAGATCTGATTCTGGGCCAACAATCACTTGAGGGGAGTGATCATCCTGCCCACAAAATTAGCGAAGGGAAGCATCCTAAAATATGGCTTCTTACAATAATGAAGCAAGTGTTAGTGATATTGAGAAGAAGATGATTCGTAGGGACAATGAAAGGCAAAGAAGGATGCAAATGTCCGCCCTTTGTGAATCACTCAGATCTTTGCTCCCTTATGAACTCATCAAGGTCATCAACTTTCAATCTTTCATATATAAATTCCATTTTCTTCCTTCTTAATTTGCAACTTCTCGAATATTATGTTAAATATTACTGGTCTTTCTTAGTTAAATAGTGGTTTTAAATTACATAGTCAGAGGGGGAGGTGTCTTGATTTGCATAATAAACTATGGGTCTAGGGTTTTCCTTGATGTGGTTACAGGGAAAGCGTTCAGTAACTGATCACATAGGCGAGGCTGAAAGTTATATCAAATATTTGAAGGAGAAGAACCATGTACTCCAAAGTAAGAGAGATAATCTCAAACATATGGTTAATTCAAGTTTGGTTGAAGCTAGAATTGAAAGTTCAAATCATTCAAGTACGGTGAAGTGTGTTAGCATTTATCCTTTTCCGGGTGGTTTGGAAATTTCCATAGACAGTGACCTTGAGGAGAGTCGTTTTCCTCTATCAATTTTGCTGAAAATATTGATTCAAGAAGGATATAATGTTGTTAGCTGTGTGTCCTCCCAAGTGAATGGAAGGCTATATCACTCTATTAAGACTGAGGTACTAAGCTATTTTTGTGTCTAGGGTTTACAGAAGTTTTGAACAGTTAAATATATAAGTGCAATTAAAAGTTTATGAAGTATGAACATATAGAATTTGTTGAACAGGTGGATAACTTGGCATGCCTTGATCTTGCTGGGTTGCAGCAGAAACTGAATTATGTGATCTCGTCATCAAGGTATAACTCAGGCTGATGTATATTTTCCATTTCAGAGTGCCTCCTGCACTTTGATATGGATTCTGAAGTACTTACAGTGTGACAAATTATAACAGATTGTTAATTAATTAGTATGATAGTATAATATTTATATAATGTAGAGTTAATTATTTTCTAGTATTTTCACAGGAATTTTATTCTACATAATGATATATCATAAGATTCACTTTCCTCTTTAATATCTTAGATAATTCTAAATCGGTGCCTCAGAATATTGCTCCAGGAAAATAATTACAAGAGATATTGTTCTGAAATATAATACTGTATCTGAAAATACTTGAATTATAGCGTACCATAGATCACTTATTGCATTTTGCTTTATTCTTATTATTCCTGCGCTGTCAATCTCATTTAGTAGTTGAAGGTAAGAGACACCTTACTTATCATAGCTATAATAGTATCATGCATCACTAAAAGCATAGCCACACTGATGGTCCAACAGAACATTTGATAGAAAAGAGAAGAAGAGATGTGAGAAAATCAATTGATGCCTGTTTAATAATTAAGAGGATAATTAAATAGGAAACAAAAGTGAGGTGGCCACCACTGACTTCTATGTTTCAAAAATTTTCTCATCTCAAATTTGGGTGAAAATGTAACTTCAAAATTGAAGACCAAATATTTCATTAATTTTCCTTTATGTTTGCTTTGAAATATTATCAATGGGGATAATATGATAATGTGAATATATAATATCCATCGCTCTCTACTTTCTCTCCTATAATTTATAAGAAAGAGTTAATAATTCAAGTAATTTTTAGATCAATCTTCACTACTTTTTCCACCTCCTTTACTATTGATAGATCATGAACATTAAAAACATATCCACGTGATCCCTTATATATAAGAACCAAACATTTCAATCATTTGGCAGTAAAAGTCTTTTTTTTCTTCTTAATTTTGTGAAAGAAGTGCATTAATATATACTTATATTAAAATATATTAGAGTTTACTGCTTGATATCATAGAGTGAAAAAGATAGATTCATGTATTATATGATTATAGCCACATGGTATTGAGCAAACTGATGGAAAGCGCAGGGCATCATATAATTTTGTACAATATATATAGGAAAAATCTAATCTTTTATCTGAATTGTTTCCCTCACTGATTTTAAGCTTTAACGGTACTGATCTTGTATTGTACAGATCAACAAATTTTAATTTAACCCATTTCTCTAAAAGTTTACTTCCATCCCATAATCATGTTCAGCCACCAATAGAGAACAGATCACTGAAAATTAATTAGAGTATAGAAAAAGTTCATGAAAAAAATATGTAAGTTCTCAACATGTACGTTGAAAAATATCGATTCAAACTCAATATTATGATTTGTTAAGCAAGTTTCTGCGACTAAAAAGCTTAGAGATCTCTGATAATTCCTTAATTAGAAGTTGCATGAAAAATTAATACAGGATATCATGCTAGTGGAAGTGAAATATATTGATGATGAGACTTCATATGACTTACCATTATGTGAGGATGAGTTTCTTGTATCTTGTTGATCCCCAAAAGGAAAGATGACACACAAGTTTGTTTTCTTTTCTGGTTAGCTAGGAATCTATGATTCGTATTTTGAATCTTGATTTATGCTATTGATTAATCATGTGAATGAGTTTAAGGTAGAAGAAGTGTTGGGTTGTATTGTGGTTGTAATATGGCAGAGTTGTTTAGTTTTATTCTTGACAGAGGTTATAGCATAAAGTGGCACTTATTTACATCCTTATCTTACTTTTTAAGTTTATATTAATTATTGACTTTTTACTATAATATTTTATGCCTATGGAACGGCTGAAATTGTTGTCACAGAAATCAAATCAGTTGCCTATTAAGCCCCTTCGTCATATATTTATGATTTATCCATATGTAAATAGAAAATATTAGCATATGTGTGGCTCTGTTATTGTTAACATAAATTGAATAGATTATCAAATTAAATCATACTAAAGAGCATAAATAAATAAGAGGAGAAAGTGAAATTAGATACATTCAGTACAATTTCGCTTAATTTGTCAAATAGACACTCCATGTAACAGGATCATATGTGCTAGTTAATTGTGCAGTGTCATAATTTTTATCCATGGAAATAATCTGTTTCAAAATAATAGTCGTTTTTAAAATTTTAATTTGTTTTAAATTATCTGTCATTTTACATTACCAATGAAGTATTAATTATTATTTTTTCAACTTTATCCTTATTTATTATTATTTTTAATGAAATAATAAGAGTTTAAATTGATTTTAATAAGAATAATTTAATCGAATATAAATATTTTTTGTTACAATTGAAACATTTAATAACTTCCTTAATCCTTGAATCATTACCTTAAAATTAAACGTCAAATAAAAAGAAACAGAAGAAGCATGACATAATGATTTAATTGAAGTTTTTTTACTAAAATATAAAATGATAATATTATTCAATTTGAAAACAAAGAGATTAAATTAAAAATTATACAATATTAGTTAAATAAACCAAAAGTATGTTTAAATATCCCAACTCAAAGGAGAGAATTCAAAACTGAGAACAGGGTTCATCTCTTGGGGCTTAATTCAAGTAGTATTTTCAAACTGATTGTGTTAATTTTTTTGCAATATTTGGCAGTTAGGTTTCTGTAGGCAAAATGAAACATTAATTGGTACTTGCCAGTACATGAGGCTTTGTTGAACTAACATGCGAGGAAAACAAAAGGCAAAGACGATTTATCATATCTCTGTCTTCCACCCTATCATATATATATATATGCTGCGACCAGAGAAGGAATATTGAGAGATGATGCGATCCCTACTTTGTAAAAGCATATGGATACGCATATATTAACTATATACAGGCAAGTACATATGATCCATTAATTATTTAGAATTCTGGACCGAAAGGGAAAGCTCATTTTTGTTTAATAGATTGTTTTGTCAGCTTTGTCTGAACTCAATGATAAGTTTGATAATGTTGTCCAGAATCATTAATTCATCCAATCAAATTTAAACTATATATATATATATATATATATATATATATATATATATATATAAATTATGAGAAAGCTAAAAATCTCTCAGATGAAAGTTGAGTTCAAAGCGAATAAAGGACAAGCTCTATATATCTCGTCTTATAATACTATTACAAAATCCAATTCATGTCGTATATTTAAATTATTAAAAGATGATGGTGATGAGAGATTAATAATTCATATTTATGTCTGGTGATCAGGTCAATTTTTTCTCGCTATTGTGGTGATCTATATAAGGCAACAAGAAAGTTAGTTCCTAGCCAAATCGGGAGCTCTAACAAGGACTCTAACTGTCAAATCAGTAGGGATTTTTATGTTCATGGTGGTCAATGCTTAAATAGAAGTGAATAGGCTTGGCTTGAGGTTCAAAATTTGGCACGTAGGAGAGATTACCTAAAGTAGTGTAACAAAATCCCTTATATAAAGCTCCTCAAATGGCGAAAATTATACATAGCTCCAGGACAGACAGCGCAATTAATTCTAGGAGGCAATTAATCATGAGTTCGTCACTCATAATACATGGAGTCCACTCGTGGTTGTATTCTGTTGGAGCCAGAGCTCTTCCAAGGCCCCTTGATGAGTCTACTAAGATTAACCTGGCTCAGACTGCAATATTGTCATGTAATATCAGTTAGTTTAAGAATAATTAACATATATGTTCAAGTTAATGTTGAGTGATTAATATAAACTCAGACTTTTCTTTTCTCTTTCTTTGAAAATAACATCCCTTTAAAAAAGCAAAAACAATAACACAATTATTTATTTGCCCTAGCCTCCGGAGATTCTTAAACAAATCAATGTATATATGGCTTTTGACTTTACTTCAAATGTAGGTGATAAAAATAAATTTGACATTCCTCCTTTACTATTTGATACGAATAATAACACTTCTATATATAGACTTTAGCCATGTGATGGTTAATATTATACACTACGTCTTATAATATGAAAACATATAAATACTTTGTGGATTCTATCAACACTTTATCTGATTGGATGGGCTTAAAAAAAAATTATTTTGCATTTGAATGTAATAATTAAAAAATATTTTTAATTAATAAAAATCTTTCGGGTAGAAAAATATAAAATCACTTTTGACTAATAAAATTATTGAAAATGACATGAATTGTTATTAGCAATTATTAAAGGATATTTTTGTCTAAAAAATTTTATTAAAAAATAACCAATCATTATTCTATTTCATCTATCGTATAAGTTTTTATTGTTGTATTTTTTTCATAAGTTTATCTAAACAATTTTTTTTTTACTCAGGGAACACTTGTTTTCAAAAAAAAAAAGAATAACTTTTCTATTAAAAAAAAAAAAGCTAATCCAAATCATACCAAGATCGTATCAGATTCCTTTGCCAACCATAGTGTGAAGCCAGAATTATATTGAATCCTTTAGGAATAATTTATATATAGATCGATCTGAATGCAATTTCTAAGTAACTAACAAGTGCTTTTGACGAATGTGCCAAAAAATAGTTTCATTTTTTTTTTATGTAAAGAGGAAAGGTGCTCTGAGTGCAACTGCCCCCAAACATTCAAAGCTAGGGAAAATTGAGGTGCCTCGGCGAATTTGTTAAAAAGAAAAAGGTAATTTGATATATACATGTGTTCAATAAAAAAATTATTTAAAAGGAGATTTTTTAATATTTACATGACCTTTTGAATGCAGATTCTTTATAGTTCGAGGAATTCTAGAGGTTTAGCTTTCTTGTCATACTTACTGTTTTTTGTTTCAAGAAAGAAATATAAATACAGTTTTAATTAATTTCATTTTTTTCTTAAGAAAATAAAAGTATCTTTTTCACTTAAAATTTATGAATTTAATAATATAAAATTAAATTAAAATTTTGAATCAATTGTTTAATGGCCATGTAACTGTTTCATAAAATTGCATTATTGTTCTTCAATATAATTTTTTATATACTATAATTATAGTCATAATGATTTATGATTGCGAAACTATTCACGTTGGACAAAAGAATTAACTGGCCTTAAACATCAAAATCCTTTAGATTCGGACCTCTGTAAAAGAGATTAATGTGAATTCAAAATGGGAGACATAAATATTGCAAAAGTCCAAATCTAATGGGAAAATGACTTCTTCTTTCCATAATTCTTCCTCTTTTATAATTTGTCCTCATTCTTTTTCCAAAGAACCTTTAAAAATTAATATATTACAGCCATAGTATAATTGACGGTTGACCAATTTTATATAAACTGCCGTTAAGGCAACAGTAGAGAACAACGTGTTCCATAATATATCTCCGCCCAGGTGATGATATAAACAAAAATTAATATAATATATAGTCAATTCCTCAATTACTATTGAATTGCTGGCTTGAATTTGCAGCATAAGATTCCTATTAGCAAGCACCACCTATATGAGGTGAAAAAGAAATTAAACTTGTGATGTAATCCTATGTGTATTATAATATAATCAATCTTCTTTTAAAAAATAATGAAATGGGAAGCATGCATAATTATATATTTTCCATTATGTTGAATATAAGAGAAGATTATATATAAAAAATAAAATAAGGAAGAATGCCATGCCCTACCAGAATATTAGTTTATCAATATAAACGCGGAAGAAAAACAAAACATATGAAAACAAAAAGCTATCATTTGATACGGCAGGTGAGATGGATCCCTACTTTTCTTATATGGGACGGGATTTGAGAATTCTGGCATATCAGAAGAAAGAGTCTGAAACCCTAACATCTACAAGAGACTTGAATTTCCTTCTTGATTGGTAGAATATGATGAATCCTTTATACCCAAGTGATGATCCTTTCTTTCAGATTTCTTTTCTGAATCCTCCCCTCTCAATCCAATCAATCCCAGAAGATCAGATCCTGCATGATTCTGAGAAGGATGGGAGTTGTCTTCCTTATAAGAGCAAAGTAAGAAAGGGCAAGCAGCAAAAGCAATTTCCTGCTTCGGGAAAACAGGAATGTGATGAGAATATTACCAAAGATGAAAACAAGAGGTGGATCCATAGGGAGATAGAAAGACAAAGAAGACAAGAAATGGCCAACCTATGTGCCTCCCTTAGATCGCTTCTGCCTCTTGAATATATAAAGGTAAACACTAGATACACAAGTATATGTCCTTTTTCCTTTTAATTTTTCTTTTTTCAGCTGTCTGAACTCTAGAGTAATTGAAACCCATTAACCATCGTTAATATATATTATTGGAGCTTCTTGGCTCAACTTTCCCCAAAAAGAAAAATATCTGGTAAATTGGGGGTTAGTTTTAATGCACTATAAATAGTGATTATAAGTGATCTATGGTTATATCATCAGGGAAAGCGTTCAACATCTGATCACATGTATGAGGCTGTGAATTATATCAAACACCTACAGAATAAGGTGAAGCAATTGCAGGCCAGGAGGGATGAGTTAAAGAAGTTGCCTAATTTGAGCCTTGTTGGCACTGAGAGTGGAACCTTTACTACCGATCTTCCAATATCTGTTATTGTTCATCCGTACTCAGGTGGTGCTGAGATTATGTGCAGCTATAGCTTCAGAAAATATGTGTTTACACTGTCAAGAGTTCTGAATGTACTGCTTAATCAAGGGCTTAATGTGGTCAGCTGTACTTTCACAAAAACGGATGAGAGCTTCATACACACAATCCGAATAGAGGTATACCATATAATAAGTACAAAATACTTAAAATTTATTGACATATAGTTATAAAACTTGATTTATTTATCTTTGTAATTATCCTTGAAGGATTCTAATATGTCTGAGACTGACTACTCTGAACTGCAAAGAAAGCTTACTGAAGCAATAATATTATCTACAAGTAATACTTCCGCAACAAAATCTTATGTTATTAATTTCTTAGAGTAAATTGTTTTTTTCTTTTTCTTTGAAGATTCATGCAGCATTGGTCTTAATATTTCTATTTTCAGGTTCTTCTGCACAGACTGTGTCTGAACATGAAAACTGCTGAATATTATCATGGAGAAATTATTTTCTGATCTCAGACATTACTAAGTTGAGCCGTTTGTACATCTTCATGTAGTAAAAATCATTAGTGAAGTACAAAGTGAATTTAGTTAATTGGTGTGATCAGGCACTGCATGGCTTCATTGATTTATTTTTCATCTAAGTTAGAACCATGCAATTTATCTGTATGAACTATGAAGGACATAGTTATTTTGGTTTGCATTATTGTGATCTAGTTTTCTTCTTTGAACTCTCACTGAGAAATTATATGTCAATAGCTAGTTGATAAGTTTTAAACCTTTAGTAGTGTTAAAGCTAGGACTAACTTATCCACCAAAAGAAAAAGCTAGTACTAAATAACTTGCTTTAGCATCATCATAGTGACAGTAATAATCAGATATAGGCACAACACTTCACTTCAACCATTTCCTTTAAGTATAAGTAATCTATTATACAATAGAATGTGGTGAAAAACTTCTCAGCACAAAATAATTAAATTGGAGATATATACATTCAATGGCTCTAGATATGTTCATTTTTTAATTACTTTGGTTTCAATATTGATAGGGGGAAAGTCCTGGCAAATTATGTGCTCTTTTTGTGTATAGAATAACATTATATTTTCCTGGGTCGGATTTTTTTTTAATGCAACTAATTATATACTTTGTTCAGAAGAAAATATAATTCATATTTGAATAATGTAATTTAGAATTAATTATAAGATTTGAAGAGTATGTCAAATTAAAGGGTATTGTCTCATATTTGAAAGATTCCGATCATATTTGGTGTTTCATTATATGTCTAGCTTGATTTAATGGTTTTACCAACGTGGTCAATACATATATTTATATTATTATATACACAAACCATGTGTAAAATATTAAATTCTTAAAAAGAAAAAAAATTAGAACTGCAACGCTAAAGTTGGTTCATCCACTTTAGTATTGTCAAAACAGGTAAGTCCGGTCTGGTCCTCCTCTAATCATAAGAAAAAAGAGTCATGCTCTTTTTTTATTAGACCTCAATTTAAAGATTCTAACTCGATCTTATAGGTCTTTAGGGCCTAAATGGTCCCAAACATGCCTAATTAAAAAATTAATAAAATATGATAAAATATACAAAAATTAATCACGAAAGTGAACAAAAATATATTTTAAATTATTCAAGACAAGTATATATTAGTAAAAATAAATTATTCAAAATAAACAAGTACAAATTAAATAATAATAATAATAATAATATCATAAAAATATTCTAACTCAACATTATAAATTAAAACACCTATCAAGCATTATCTTCAACAATAATATTTGAATCTATTTCAGATGTTGTATACATTTGATCTTTTAAATCATCATCTATTATCTAAAAATAATGATATTTTTAATATTGTAACACATTAATATGTTATTTAGGATAAAAAAATTATTAAAAAAATTCAAATTGGAGGGCCCTCTGACTAAACCTGAATAGGCTCGCTTAAATTCAAGCCTTGATTTTTAAGGCTCTAACCTTCCAAAAATAGGCCTGCCCATCTAGCAGGACTCAAAATTGACATTACTAATCCACTTGAGCTTCATAGACCACCCCCATACTCCACCCTTCTTTGGGTTTAATAATAGCATGGGTGACATTCTTAAGATTTGAATCCCCTTATCACTTGGTTTACAGAGGATCTGGTGGCCCTTGAACTAACCACGTAGGCGTCCTCCCCAAAATTTGAACTCATTACTACTTGGTTTATGGGAGATCTTGGTGACCACTTGAACTAACAATCACCAGGATCTTCCGTAAACTAAGTGATAGGGAGTTCGAATCTTGAAGAAATTGTCCCAACAGTAATTAAAACCTAAAGAAAGGTGGAGCATGATGGTTGTCTATGAAATCCAAGTGAACTTTAACACCACAAATCTCAACAACTTTAATTTGTGGTTAGTGAGTTTTCATTTGGATAAACGTACCATTATGGAAAAGTAGATGCCAAGGATATGATAATTATGATGCATGTCATTCATATCAAGTCCTGAGATCAAAAGAAAATATTTTATAAAAAGTCCTATAATTAATTATAAGATCTTGGAAGATGCTGTCGTTGCAGATCAATGTACTAAAACAACATTAATATCAATATTAGCTTCGTTGTCATATCTTTTATATGATAATTATATTGTTTGTGTATTATATGGTTGTTAAATGGAGTTTAGAATATGGATCATTTAGAACATAATACACTATTAATTTAGATAATATGAGGATTTCTTTATATTAAAAAATAACATGTTGCACCAATGGACCCAAGATATTCATGAATATGATCTTTTAATGGATAACGAGTTTCAACTAAATTTTGCATATATTGAGTTACATAATATACTTTTATGTTGAACATTATATATACAAAGTAATGAAAAATGAGTATGGTTTAAAATTACTTTCGTATAAAAATTATTTAATTTCTTTTAAAATTAAACTATTGTCCATATAAAATCTAAAAAAATATATATTCATTTAATCTTATAATTTGTAATTTTAGATATTAACATATGCTTATGAAACACTATTACTAATCAAAATGCAATTTTACAGTCTCTTTTATATATTAATTACGTACATTTATTAAATAATATGAGTATTCTTCTACAGTAACTTTTTTTTTAATTTTAAAAAAGTCATAATGTTAACCTAAACGTGGCCTAAATATTCGTCCGATCTTGTTGAAGCATAGGCCCTCGCATTCACACTATTATAAATTTATCCCTCATTAGTATAAACACTTATTCGGGGATGGCTTCTCAAGAATTGAACCCTTACTAATTTGATGGTGAATAACTTAATATTATTATATATATTATTATATTATAAATATATATAATAATTTTTATATTTTTTTATAATAAATAAGATAATTTTATAATTAAGACATGAGAAAAAAAAAATTTTAATTTTATCAATGATTCATCAATTAAAATACTAATGATAATTCCGACCAAGGAGACACGTGTTTCCCAATTTTCTTATCATTCTGATATATTAAACACGTGGAAAATATAATTTATAGTTAGGCTCACTGACTATTTGGAGCTAGCTACCCCACTGTGGACAAGTGCTGGTCCACAAGTATCAATCCAAAATAGTAGAAAATAGCACACTCCATTATAAAATTTATATCAATCAAATTAATTAATAATAAACATATAAATATATGAAAATTTATTTTATTTTATACTTTTTCAAGATCGTTCAGAAGTGACATTTTGTCACGCGCTAAAGGATTGGTCCTGGACCATCTCATCACCTTCCATGGTTATCCCCATGAAAGGCCCCAACCCACCAACCGTATCTAATTCTTTTTCAGGAGAATGGGATATATATGGTTACTTCTGTCGAATCACTATGAGCAACAGGAAAGGTGGCAACATTAAAATAAGCAACAGACAAAGAACAACCAAGGTTTAGTCTTTGTTCAGTGTTCATAATTGAGACCGAATCGAGGATTCATGGCTAATTATAAGAGGAAGTTGAAAAATATTGGGTAAAGGGAAAGCAGCTTAGAATTAAATATTGGGAGATGATCAGCACTTCTCTTGTCCTCATAATAGTGGTATTGGATGCTCTCTTTGATTTGCTTTCACTATACTAACATCTAATTTATAAGTACCAAAAATGGTAGATTCATAATTATTTAGTTGAGTGATAATGCTGAGAACAAGATCATTAGCAAGATATTGAACTTAGGACTAGTTTAATGTATTGATATTTTAAATTTTTAACATCTTAAATATCATGATATATAATGTTACTATCTTTAAAATTTTTGTTTCATATAGTTATAAAAAAATAATATATAATAATTTATACATTTTTTTATAAATATTTTTTAAAAATAAATTAAAAAAATTAAATGATACGAGATGTCACTAAAATATAATATCTTCATATTTTAAATGTTATTGTATCAAATATAAATATGATTTTGCTTTTAGGAGAACATATAAGGGGGTTCTCAATCAAGTCGTTTGAAGATGGGCCTGTACGGTAAGTGAGTGAAATGGGCTTAGCTTTGGGCCAACTAATGGAAGAAATTTCACCAAAAACAAAAGAAATCCTTAAGTAGAAGCTCAAATGTTAGGGTGCAAAAGAAGCCCAAGGGGTTTGCAGTTTACATCCTTTTTTTTTACCCTTTAAAACGTGTTTTTTTTTAAAAAAAAATGTCTAGGTTGATTGAATTTGAAAAAAAAAAATTCTTTTAATTTTAGGCCCTGATTCTTAAAAAATTAATACAAATAACGTAGACAATAATCTGCGGTAATAATAAAATCAAATCTATTAAAAGTAAAATCAACACAATAACTTACAGTCACAATAATGCTTAATTTTGTCAAGATTCTTATAACAAAATTCACAATTAAATCTTAGTTAAAGCATATATTAGAAAAATAACACATAGTATGTGTACTCTGTAATTTCTTTTCTTCTAACTTCAACCACCAAACCCTTCTTCCTCCTTCCTTCTTTTTTTTTTTTTTTTAAAGAAATGCCATTGAAATGTTTCAGTTGTTTCCTTCTTGAAGAAGAGCTAAGCAAAACCAGGTATACGTCATTCCATGCTCATAATAATATATCTATTCTATATATCTCTTGATCTTCATAAGTATTTGCTGTTAATTAATTTCTTTCCTGTAGAAGTATGATGAACAAGATCAGTAGGGATTATCCATGGGAAGCATATATGTACACTCTGAAGGAGTTGCTTCGTGCAACAAACAACTTTCATGAAGATAACAAGATTGGATGGGGTGGCATTGGAAGCGGTAAAGGCGTAGAGGTAGAGGAAATTTTTTTTATATATATATATATATATGGAAATATATAATTTTGTTTATATTAAAATTATTAAAATTATTAAATAATAAAATAATAAAAAATTAATATAGTACAAAATTAAAAAAATTAAAAATTAAAAAAATTAAAATAAAACAAAATAAAAATAAAAATTTTATTTTACTTAAGGCCCAACTTTACTTTTTCATTTTCTTCTTATTTTTGTCCAACTCATCTAAAGTTCAATTCTATTTTTGTTGTTTTGGGCCAAACCTTTTATCCAAAGCTACAATTCAAATCCTTAACTCAATCTTTTAACCCATTTCCCTCTTAATCTACTCATCTAACTCGTACCCATAAACTCAATTTATAACCTATTTCTTTATTTTAACCTAACATCTCTCTCACTTTTTCCTCTCACATTTTTACTCACTTTTCCCTTTCACCTTTTCCCCTCACATTTTTACGGAGAAGTCTAAGCTACCCCCCACCCCATATTTTTTTTTTACTTTTTTTATTTTTTAGGTTTTTTTAAAAATTTTTTTTTAATTTTTAAAAATAATTAAGTATTTTTTATATTATATAATTTTTTAATAATTTTTTAAAATATTTTTAAAATTTTTCTTT
>JASKGM010040614.1:0-22605 GCA_034509205.1 Ceratonia siliqua
AAAAATATTATAATTATATTTAAATAAAATTTATTAATAATTATAGTTATAGTTGGGCCAGCCCGATGGCCCGATGGACTGAGCTGGGCTAGCAATATGTCAGCCCGATGTAAATTCGGGTCAGCCTAAACCGACCCGATTATGTCACTGATCCGATCGGACCGAGCCAGACCAGCCCGATTGCTAGCTCTAAAGAGGGGGCAAGGGGGTCCCTAGCCCCACCCTCCCCCTCCTTCCCCCCTTTCCCCTATCTCCTTCTTTTAAAATATACCTTAATTTTATACATAAACAATAGTAATAAAATCTAAAAATTAAGATTAAAATAGCGATAATACATATCAGTATTGTATCTTAGTTTAAATATTTGAGTTGTAACTATAATGTTAACTTGTACATATCAACATCCACACTAATAAACGTTAATTTATATTTCAACTTGTTTAAGCACCAAACCCTAACATACAACTTCATGTATATATAAACATTGTATCAGTAAATAAAATATAACATTCTCTCCATCTTATTTCTTTTTATTTTACGTATATTTTATGCTTGTTAATTTATGATAGTAAAGCTAATAAGTAAAAATAATAATATAATATTATTTTAATTTTTCATATAACCCCTCGAGACTTATTTTTTGTTGGCTCATTCTTTTTCTTCTGTGATTCTACCAAAATTTTTTGAATCTCCCTTTCTCGCACAATTCAGCCCCTCCCTTTGGTGATTTGGATCCGTCCGTGAGTAAATATGTGGGTGAAAAAGTGTAAATTTTTCTAAATTCAATTATATTTTAGGTAGCTAATTATAAGTCAATAATCATTAATTAACAGTTGATTTTTACCAATTTATGATTTATTATTACCTTATAAAAAGTAAATTATTAGTTTTGTCAATAAAAATAGTTAAATGCTTTTTTTTCATATGGTAAAGAAAAATAAATTTTGAGAAATTTTTTTTTTATATTTGTTTGCATTTGACCAATGTAAAACAATAATTTTAAATGTAATACAATTTATGTTTTTGTTAGAGCTTCTCTTGTATAATAAAAAAATTAATATTTTTTAACAAAAATGTTCTTATTTAAATAATAAATAATAAATATGATCTCAAATATTAAATAATATTGTTAAATCTGTTTTTCAAATAAATTTGATCAAATACTAAACTACTTTTCTTTTAAGAAAATTGAAAGTTTGCAGAACAATAAGCTTTTATTATGTTAAATACACCATATGTATGTTTATAACTCGTTTGGGGATCACTCTTAGGATTTGAAATTTTTATTTCTTAAAAGCTTGATTATATAATTTCATAATACTTTCATTTACGTGTCTATATACGGTTTATTTTATTTTTCTGATGCTTTACTCATTTGGAGAATCCTAGGTTTACTTATGGGATTGTTTACTATTTAATTAACTCACGAGTAATACTTTGGAGGTGTTTCATATTTCAACATCATTATATTTAATATGCTGTTATCTAAAATTAGCATTATTAATTTTAAGCCTAGTCCGGCCCAATAGGCTAGCCCCAGGCTTAACCCGGCTTTACCCTTCAGCTCAATTTTTTTTTTAATTTTTTACCCTAAATAACATATGAACGTGTTACAATATTAAAAATATCATTCTTTTTGGATGATAAATGAAGATGATGATGGTTTAAAAGGCCAAATAGGTGTAACATTGTAATACCCAATTTTTGTTTAGAAAAATGGTGGTGAATAAGGGCCCGAAATACAAATAACTTAAACTTGAAGGACTAAATGACAAATTGAAAACTTATGAAAATTTGCAAAAAGGCCCTCTCCCCCCCCCCTAAATACCCCATCTGAAAACCCCCTCCAAGTCCTCCCCTGTTTCGGCGCTCCACTTCTCCCCTCCAGTAAACCGTTCTCTTTCTCGATTTCTAGGCAACCGGTGGCCGTGAAAACACATAGCCACCGTGCCAATCAACTCTCGCCGTCGTCAGTTGAAAACGTCCACTCCTCCATCGCCTACTGCTATCCGTTCACAGTGTCCCCATCTCACCTGCTGCTGTCTGCGTGCGATGGTTACGTTTGGCCTGTTATTTGATTGTTGTGCCATTCAACTCCTGCTACAGATCCAATTCTCAAGACTCCACTTATTGTAAGTACATTCATACATCCTTTGGGTAGAAAAAAAAACATGTGCTTAAGCAAAAACGAATTTTCAAGACTTAAAACGAATTATGGGGGCAAGCTTTGGGGTTCTATCATTTCCTCTGAGCAAGTATAGTTATGAGTCAATCCTCTATATTACTTACTGTGGTTCTGAAACTTTTTCACCATTCCTTTCCTCCCTTGCTCAAATTCATGATTTGTTATTGGTCATTTAGACTTAAATTATGGGATGCACACCAACTATTTGATGAAATGCCAAAAAGAAAACTCCGTTAATTTATTCTTTGCTCCTTAGACTACTATCACATTGATGGCTGAAGTTTACTGTTAACTATTATCTAAGTTCATGTTAATAAGTTTAATTGTGAAATACTAACATTTCACTATATATATATATATATATATATATATATATATATATATACATGAAATTCTAACTATTATCAATGGTTGTAAATTCGAAAGTTAAACTGTAATACAATTCTTGTTCAAGTATGGCTGAACTCAAAATCATAGTTATGCAAGTCAAGTCCTCTCCTAGTTATTAGAGTCATAATAGAAAAATGGTGGCAAATTTAGTATATTGATGGGTTATGCATATATGTTTGCACATACGCTTATCCGAAACTAACCCATTGAAACCAACTCAATTTTGAAGTAAAAATATTTGAAGCTTGATTACTAAGTCTCCAAAATTAGCAACAGTGAGTGGATTCTTACTTACCTTTGAATGCCTGAATCGTTAAAGTTTACTTTGTAGTTAAATGATATTATTTGAACATGATTTGGAAGTAATTTTGAGAAAAGTGATATATAGATATATATATGAAATTTATTATTATGTTCCACAGTATAAATTGTTTCTCATAATGATTATGGGAAAGCATGAATGGTATGAGATTTATGAAAGTGATTTAGAACTGTATTCTGGGATTCTTAGTAGAGTAGTGGTAGAACCACTAGGTGCACCTAGGTCACAACCTTTATCAGTTGAGGGTAGTTCCTGATAAAGGGTACTTCTGTCGGTGAATGTAGTTCCTGGCAGAAGATTGAGTTTATTATGAATGGTTTCCTCCGGATGAGAATGCTCTGGAAGGAAACAAGAAATTTAATATTTTCTTTTGGTGAGTGCAGTTCCCAAAGGTAAGGATCGGGTTACCCTTCAGTTGAGTTTTATCCTCTGGAGTGAGAATACTGTTTTCTCAGTTTGAGTTTTTCCCTTGAATTGTTATGGATTCTAGGAATTTATGATTTTCTTTATTGAAGTATTTTCTGAACACAGTCACTCTTGAACTTCATATTATTAAGTATTATTGTAATATGATTGTGAAATATAAATTATTTTACTTCCCAGATGTAAGGTGCATTAGATGCATATTATATTAAAATTATTTCTTTAAGTACTGAAACGAGGTTTCACATGATTTAACTCATAATGCACTTTACACCCGGGAGTTCATGTATCAATTGGCAAGTCTGATTTTCACTCACTGAGTTGGTGGACTCACCCCTCAAATTTTAACATTTTTCAGATCAGGTCACTGATGATTTTCTTTCGACTCTATTTGCTCGCTTTGAACCCATTGATAAATTGGTAAGCACCACTCTGAGTAAAAGTGGAGTACATTAGTGAATAGTTGACATTGTTGGATATGTTGATTTCTTTTGCATTTTTGAATAAGGGTCTTGGTTTGTAATAATAATAATTGCATAGTATATATATAGTTAATAGATACAGTCCATGTTGGACTCTTTTATTATTTTCTGTTTAAGCCACTGAGACTTCTGACTGATTGTGGGCATGTCCACCTTATTTTTTAACATATTTGTATCCTTGATAGTCCATATTTCAAGGGAAATTCTGTCGAAATTTTTATTAAATTATTGACTTAGACTTTTTTTTATGAAAGTATACTTAACTTTTATTATATATTCAAAAATGAGTGTTAATGATATTAGTTGCATGAGTATTTAAGGTTAATAGGTAATTACTTGAAGGGTAATTTCTTACTCCGATCACGTGCTCTAAAGTGGGACGTGACAAACATCTAAAATATATTCAAATATAATTGTTGAAGATGATGCTTGATAGATGTTTAATTTATAATGTTGAGTTAAGATAATTTTATGATATTATTATTATTATTATTATTATTATTTAGTTTGTACTTGTTATTTATTATGGATAATTTATTTTTGTTAATATATACTTATTTTGAATAATTTAAAATATGTTTTCGTTAAATTTTGTGTATTTTATCAATTTTGTTAATTTTCTTAATTAGGTCATAAAATCCTATAGGGGCAGGTTAGAGCCTTCAAATAGAAGTCCGATAAAAAGGGCTGGGCTCGAGGAGGTTCGGGCCGGGTCAGTCCGTTTTGACAATGCTATCTAAAATGATATGCAACATATAAGATAATAAAATATCATGAGATTAAATCATTTTGAATGGTATGAAAATTATGAAGATCTTATATCACACAATTTTTAACTTTATTAACTTATATAAAATGGTAATTGTATTTTTTGTTTTGTTTTACAATATCAAACATAAAAATATTAGATATTATGATATGTAAAATATCAATATACTAAACGTCTCTTTTACTAACTCACCATTTTAGGGGTAGTATAGTAATTTTATGATTATTTGCTAGGTTGGTTAAGTCAAATTCCATACTCATATATTAGTATAAATAATTGTCTAGATTTATTTTTAGTACACATGCAACAAAGAGGGAAAAAATTATTTTTTTAAGAATTTATTTTTTCATATTTTTAAATGTTATTTTGATAGAGACGTAAGGAATTGAAGCTTCTCTAGTAACGCATAATTAAAACAAATTAATATTTTTTAGACAAAAATAATCTCAATCAAATAAAAAATTATAAATATCATCTCAAATATTAATAATATACTAAAAGTGTTTTCTGATAAATTCGATCAACACTAAACCTTTTTTATAAAGCTTTTAAAAATAGAAAATTTCAAAAGAAACAATTAGAAAAAACTATAAATTTTGGAGCATAACCATTAACCAAGCATATTACCCTTAATTTTCTTGGTATTTTCTTAGTAGAGATCAGCTAGATCCTTGTCTTCATCATGGTTGAAAGAAGGAGCATTATTAAGAGAGAATAAAAACGAATACTAAATGCTTCTTCCTTGGGTTATGAATTTTGATTTCTGGAGAAACATGGGTAATTGATTTTGTTTTATATATTTTAATGTCTTTGATTTGTAGAACTTAACTTGTGTGAATTTATATGTTTTATCAATCTTAATTATTACTCCAAGATTAGGAAAAGTTATAAAATCGTGTATTTTAATGCATGATTATATATGAAACCTCCCATCTTTTACTTACCATATTCTTATTACCAACCAGATTCAGATTCCACTAATTGATTTTAGATTCATTGCACTTTGCTCTAACATGATGAAATCTAACGTCTTACAAAAGAAAATAATTTTGTTATCTACAATTCCAAGAGCAGCAACATAAAAATCATCTAAAAAAGTTAGAAACTTTATATATTCTCAAGGAGTCCTTATTGTGTGGACAAATTATTTGCAATCAAATTCTTAAACAAACATTATTGAACAAGAAAGAAAATAATCAGAAGTAAACAACTAGTGAGATACTAGTCTTACATATTACTTCTCCCAAACAAATCCAAAATAATGAGAAAAAAAATTTAAATATAAATAAAGAAGACAACGCATATATAATCATTGTGTCACGATAAAAATTTGAGGTGTCTGTATATAATTTAAAATGTCATTCATATCTAATACAAGTGTTCAATATGCGTTGGAGACACCACTTCTCTTTTAAAGTATTTGAACTTTGTAAAAAGGAAATTCATTGAAACCCTTGTCGACAATTGAGATTATAGGCATGAGGAAAATTGGAAGAAGCAGCATTGATCATAGGAGGTGAAGGTTTGCTCTCAAAGGCATGATCATAGCGTCCAAGTCCATGAGCTCCATTAATGAATGATGAAGAAATACTGCTATGTTCCATCAACATTTTGCTGCCCATTTTCCCCACATTCTTCTTCAGTTCCTCCATTGAAGCCATCAATTGCTGCAGCTCATCAAACCCTAGTTCATCCACAGGGCTCTCCCACCAGAACTGCCTCTGCCTAGCTTTCGCCACTTGGTCAAGCTCTTCTCCTCGCTTTCTCTCAATCTCCAACTGATTCAGAAGCTGCGTCAGCTGCATGTTGAGATCACGAACGGTGGCGTTTCGATGAGCCTCAACAATCTGGTGAGCTCCAGATTCTGGAGGAGGGTTTCGGGAAAGATAGCGATCTATAATAGATTCAACTTCTGGGTGGCCAAAAGAGAAGGCCTTATCTGCTGGAGAGAAGACTATGATAGCAATCTCTACGCCACACAATGTGCAGAGCTCACTGGCCTTCTTGAAGAGCCCTGAACGACGCTTTGAGAAGGTAACCTGAAGGTGGCTTTTCTTTGGAATTTTCTCAATAGGGATCTTTTGGCGACCTGAGCTAGACTTTCTCTTTGCCATGGCTGAAAGAAAGAGCAACAAAAAGAATAATAATGCCTTTTTTTTCCCCGTGTTTTGGATATTTGATTGTTGAAGTGGACATTAACATTGGTATTTATACTGCCGATGAATCTTTTGTTTATAGAATTTAATAACCCAATTAATAATTGTTCATTTCTATAATGATTTATTACTTTTATTATTAGTCCAAGATTAGGAAGTTATAATAAAATCTCAATCTCTATTTATAATTGAAATATGAACCCCTCCTTAATAGTAGTTCATTATAAAATAATGATTTTGACTTTTGCAAAATCTTAATATAAGAAGATATGTTTATATTTCATCAAAATCTTGACTTTTTATTATATATTATTATCCAATATATATAATTAAATTTGATATTAAAAACTATTTACCACATGTTAACTGAACTTAAATAATGGCTGGTCGTAAAGATAATCCCCATAGATAAAAAGAATTAAGACTAAATTAAAAATTTTACACTCAATTTCATCCTCAAAGTTTTTTTTTTCTTTTATTTTGATCTTTCTATATATATATATATATATAGATATATATTTCATTAGTAAAATAGTGTTTGATTAAGTCGTATCAACATATTTGTTAGACCAATTTGTTAATAGCATATATATTAGAAAATTAAATTTTGAGAAATTTTTTTAAGAACTAAATTTAAAATTTAAAATCTTTTTAGAGACTAAAACTATAATTCAGTTAAGAATTAACAATTTAGCCAAATATTGATTATTTTATTGTTCATTTGATGGAACAAAATTTAATTCTGAAAAATACTTACAGTTAAAAAATGGTTTACTAAAAACACGTTTATGACTAAGAATATTTTCTAAGAAATTTTTTTTTATTAACAAATTTCCATAAAAAATGATTCACCCTTTATGATTGTTTTTAATGTAATTAATTTATTTAAGAAAATGGCTTTCCCTTCTTAAAATGGGGAAGTCTTTTTCTCTATCCTGAAAAGGCTGCAGTTACTAACCCAGAAAATAAAATTTATTGACAATTACGTCAAAAATAGAAAAATATTTTCTACATTAAACATAAAAAATATTGAGATGAATCATTTTTAATAAAGCTGGCAGCCTGTATATTATGGGAATTGGAAAAACATCATGAATTCAATAAATTAATATTCCAATTCTTCGATGCACATTTTTAAGAGGACTTTTTTATATACAAAATTCAATGATATAGTTGTTTTCATCACTCTATTCGGTGGATTTTTTTTTTTTGGAAAGTTGGCGCTGTAAATAATACATATATATAGGTAAACTGTTAATACCTTCAGAATAATTAAACTTAGAATAAATTTATATATAGGAACTTAATGAAGAGGGGAATAATATATGGAGCAGAAAAACTCAATGGGATTATATTTTATTTTAGGATATGATTTTGGCCAACACTCCTCTACCGCCCACTAATGTGGGCCTTAGGGGAGTTTCTGAATTTTTTTTTATTTTCTGTAATGTTTTTTTTTTATTTTTATTTTTTTGTTTTTTTAAATTAATAATTTATTTAGTATTTCATATATATTTTTTAGAATTTTTTAAAATATTTTAAAAATATTTTAGAATTTTTTAACTTGCAAATGAATACTAAAGAAAAAATTATGGGTGAATAGTATAAAGAATACAAAAAAATTTTAAAAAAATGTCAAAAAATTTTAAAAAGTTTCTAAAAAAATATATGATATAAAAAATAATTAATTAATTTTTTTATTTTCTGTGATGTTTTTTTATTTTTTTTGCTTTTTTAAATTAATAATTTATTTAGTATTTCATATATTTTTTTTAGAATTTTTTAAAATGTTTTTAATTTATTTTTAGAATTTTTTAACTTGCAAATGAATAGTAAAGAAAAAATTATGGGTGAATAGTATAAAGAATACAAGAAAATTTTTAAAAAAGGTCAAAAAATTTTCTAAAAAAATATATGATATAAAAAATAATTAATTAATTTTAAAAAGTAAAAAAATTAAGAAAAAAACATAAAAAAATATAAAAAGAAAAAAAAGAAAAAATTGGGTGTGGCTGTAGGATAGCCACACCCTATGATTTTTTTTGATTTAACTATTGAAACAGAAGTAATTACTATGTTAATATATATGGTATATATGTCAAATTTCTATAAAATCAGATAATAATAAAGCATACAATTAAATATTTATTATTGTTTATATTTAATTATTATATTATACATTAATTTTATAATATATTGATAGAATAAAAAATAACTTTAGATTGTAACAAAATTTTGTATGTATAATCTTCGTTATATGAATTTTTTATCCAACAATAAATTTTGTAAAAACATTTATCTTATAAAAAATTGTACAATGATTTAAGATTAATTTTAATTGATACCAGTGTGAATTTATCCTTCCAAATAGCTGGATATATAATAATTCCTCCCAGTCCCAACTATGTTATTATGTATATATTTGCAACATTATTATTCATATTTTTATTATGCTTTCTTATATGTATCTCACAATTTAAATTCATTTTGTGAAACTTTGTAAAATATTAACTTTATTAATTGTTCATTTTAATTTCGAATATTTTTTTTTCTATTTCTTACCTTTTAATACATTGATATAAATACATAAAAATGTTGCTTAAAATTAAAGAGTGATCATCTCTTGATGTTGGTATCATAATGTATTAATGATAGATATTTGTCATAAAAATTATGTAAATACAAGTGCACGCTATCGCCTAACAAATAATAAAGTAATGAGTAGACTATCATTTCCATGAGAATTTGATACTAAATTGCTATGTATAGAAATTATCTTTCCTAATCTCAATCAAAATAATCGATTGCAATCAATTAAATTAAGGAAAAATAAACTATTAATAAAGACAAACAAATTAACTAGGAGATGAATTTCACTAAAATTTGACAAGTTCAGGACTAAAATCTTCTCCCACACTTCATATGCCTCAATTCCTTTCTCAATCACTCAATTGTTAGCCAAGATAAATTTTAATATTTTGTTTCCGTTTCTTGTAATGACTTAAACAAATTAGATATGTCTATGGTCATCAATGTTTATTGATTATATTATAAAGTGTTCTATATATAATTTTGCTATATTACGCGGACCATAAATTAAGTTTACTTTCACTCCCTACTGATTTTGTTCAAGATCCACCACTAGTTTATAGGGCTAGGGTTTTGGTTGAAGGGTTTAGGGTTTAAGGGTTTAGAGTTTAGGTTTATGATTTTAAGATTTTGGGGTTGGGATTTGTGGATTTAAGGTTTAAGAATTTAGGGTTTAAGATTTTAGCTAGAATCAGGATTTCACTACAAGAAAAACACGAATTTCTTTCAGATTTTTTTTCTGTAGGAACTGAATCTACAAAAAAATCTCCAAGAAAGTTTCGCGCCAAAATTCACAAATATTTTCTTGCAGGCAAAAATCTGCAAAATAAGTTCCTGCCAATTTCAATTTCGTAGGAAATTTCTTGTGGATTAAAAACCTGTAAGAAAATTATGAAATCATTAATTTTGTTTTTTTTTTATCATTATCCATTATAATTTTGATCGATTCAACATTGGATGACACATAACTTAGGTGTTAAGAGTGGTTAAGATCGAGTTGCAAGCAGGCCCTGATTGGACGATTTTGTTACTTCTAATTGTATGATATGATAGTGAACTATCAAAAAAATATACGAAAATTTACGGGCAAGACCAAAATGGCAAGCTCCTTCAATCCAATAGTCGAAAACTGAAAATTTTAACGACGCAAACAAAAATGTGGAACAAAGTCTTTGATAAGAGATTTAAAGATTCTGATGTAATAATGAATAATGAAAAAATGTACTATAATTTGTGGACATCATTTTCAAGGTGGGATTTTTCAATCGAATGGTAGAAATTTGTAATTTTTAAAAAATTTACAAAAAGTATCAACAATAGTAGAACATAGAAATATGGTGACATAGTCACCTTACTCTCCTATAAAGGCAAATGCACCTTGGATCATTATTCTGTTTGATTTGAGTTGATCTGACCGTTGGATCACACATATGTTACTTGCTAAGTTTGCTTGTCAAATGTGGTGAAGATCATACTACCATTGGTCACAACTGGCATAATTTTACACCTTCTAACCGCACAATGTGATAGTAAATTATGAAAATAATATACACAAATTTGTGTGTGAAATGAAGTTGGTGAGTGTATTCATTGAAATGATAAGATTTTTGAAATTTTAAGAATGTAATAAAAAAATGTCATTAAGAGTGTTATGTAAGAGATTTGAACCATATGATACAATAGTGAATGATAAAAAAAGGTACTAAAATTTGTGTGCATCAAATTAAAGATTTGAACCAACGATGGTGGATGACGGTGCAACAACCACCAGCGCTAGTCAAAACTAGGCGCACGAGGGAGAAGGCTAATCGGGGCAAATAGGTCTGAAACAGTAGCAAATTTGGGGGACTTAATTGGATGATGGACGACATTGTTTTGGAGTGTATTTTATGACCTAGAAGCTGATTTGGCAATTGTGCCACCTAGGATTGCCATATAAATATTTAAATGTCACGTCAGTCATTCATTTAACAGTGTCAATTACTAATCTAACGACATGGACCAAATTGACAGGAATAGAAACTATAAGGACTCTTTTGACTAAAACTAAACTACAGTGACCAAACTGATAATTGCTTAAAACTATAAAGACTAAACATTATATTAACACTGTCACAACGTGATGGCTGGTGAACAGCCCTCATTTTATGACTTTGGGGCACGTGAGGGAAAAACACAGAGAATAAATGGAGCCGCCACTAATTAATTAGAAGGATAATTGAGATCCTTAAAAAAAAGAATGAAAACTGGCGCTCGGAATCAGAAGAAAGATTTAAGAGTCTAATTACGTATAGGGAAGGTGTTAGGCACCCCACAACGTCTATCCCTAAGGATGGTTACCTTGAATTGTCTGTGCTTTAAAAACTTAATTTATTTAAATTATCCCCTTTTTTTATTAATAAAATAATATTAGATAAAGACGGAGAAATAAATAACTAGACCAGCCTTACCATATAAGTGCCTACGTACCCCGAAAGATATCAAGGTCAATGTAGTTCGAAATATTTGAATAAGTTGATTGAGCGAGATGTATGATCTCAGATATGAGATTGTTAGGACATTTAGGAGAATATGAAATTCCACTTAAAGCCTGTATGGGAATGGGAACATTGGGAAAAGCATACCTCCATTAAATGTCCGA
Organism: Ceratonia siliqua; assembly: GCA_034509205.1. Taxonomy (NCBI): domain Eukaryota; kingdom Viridiplantae; phylum Streptophyta; class Magnoliopsida; order Fabales; family Fabaceae; genus Ceratonia; species Ceratonia siliqua. The sequence continues at coordinate 11,958 of JASKGM010040614.1, forward strand.
TAAAGTTGAGACTTTGAAAAAATAAAATTTCACTGAAAGCTTATGAAATTTAGGACATTGGGAAGAAATAACCTTCACTGAATGCCTATGAAAATTGAGACTTTAGGAAAATAAAATTTCACTGAAAGTCTATGAAAAAGAAATAAGTAGGACCTCGGGGAAGATGAACTTCCACTGAAAGTCCGTAAGATTTATGACATCAGGGAGTATGTAACTCCATTGAATGCCTACGGATATTAAGACTTTGTAGGAGATATACTCCTACTAAAAGTCCTTTAAACCTGATGATTTTATTACTCTCAATCGAATTTTAGTTTTCCTAAATTTTCTGAGAAAACTAAAATTTCTGAAAGTATCAAGGTAAGACATCAAATTATAGAAGTATTGGGGGTTAAAATATAATTTATACAAATAGAGGGGCCAAAACATAATTTATGTGAATAATGGGGTTAAAATGTAATTTGTGAAAAAAAGTGGGGTCAAAGCATAATTTATGTGAATAATGGAGCCAAAAAGTAATTTATGCAAAAAAGTGGGGATGTTAGGGTCAAAATCTGATTTATGCGAAGTATAAGGGTTAAAAAGGTATTTCTCAAAACTATTAAAGCAAAATAGCAGAACTCATTTTTGGCCAAGATAATTGGTAAGAATATTCAAATTTTATTTTTGAAAATGTTTGATAGGTCCATTGGGCCATTTTTGGAGCATTGGATTTTGGGGCCATATTTTGAAATTGATTTTTTAATTAAACATTTGAAGCCTTATATTAATTTTATTGGACCCTTGAAACCCTTCATCAAATATTAGGATTGGATTTTCCATTGACTTGGCTTTTGAAATTATTAGAAAACAAATTTCTTGGTTCTTGTTTTGAAATTAATTTTAATTAACAGTGATTAATATTAGAGAAGGTAAACCATTATCAAACCAAAGAATGAGACATGAGAGATGGTTTTAATACTCACAAATGGGTTCAAAAGAACCCTTAACCTATAACCTAGAATGGGGATCCACATTTGCAACCATAAATCAAGCACAATCTAACATCAAGGTAACCTAATTATGGAGCCATCTTTTGCACTCATATATTATCCTCTCAGATGGTACCAACTTAACCATGTAAGCAGTTTTGAAATTTAAATTAAGATACCACCCTTAATAAGATTTATTTCAATCATAAACTCACAGGTTCATCACTTGAAACAGTATTATCTTAAGAAGAAATAATAGTTTTGAAACTTGAATTGCTTTTGGCAAGGGATGAAATCCAATTTGGTAAAATCCCCTTCTAATACAAATCTAATCACTTCACTTGAAGTCACAGGTAAATGTGTGCTAGAGTTACTTTACCATAGTGGAAACAGATTTCATCACATATAAACAAAACCCACGCATTCATAATACCAAACCAACATAGCTACTAACTCTTAGGGATAATCGGCTGGTAATTAAATGACACTCAAGATTAAATGCATTAGCAATATTGTATTGGAACTCAAATGAAATTGAAATGAATGTAATAAATAAAGCAATACCCTCACAATGAATTCAAGTTTGAACCTTCGAAAGAAAAAAACAATCCATAAAGGTCAAAATTTCAAACTCTCAATAAGGTGTCCAAGCATAAATGCATATTAAATCAAAATGATAATGAAGCTCCTTATTTGAACTCAGAAAGCACAGCAAATTCAAAACAAAGTCCCTTCTTAAACTATGATTATACGGAAACCGAAATTAACTCACTATCATAACTACAAATCAAAGAACTAAATTTATTCCACAAAATGGCCACAGCATACAGATTTCAATCAACAGGTAAAACACTAGTAACATATATATTTATCAGAAAAATTTCATCCTACCAAGAACATAATCAAAAGGGAAAAACTTGTTCTCCAGATGAAGCACACCTTTCTGCAGATTTCGAACCACCACAGCATTATCTTCTTCTTCCCCCTAAGCTGAAAATAGCCCACAAAAACTCCTTTCTCCTCTTCTTCCACTCTCGGTTTTCTCTCTGTCTCCAAAGCTCTTGGTTGGTTTTTCAAAAATCTCCTTTGTTTTTCTGCTGGGTTCTCTTTTATAGCTAGAGGGATCCTGCTAGTAGGGCTGACAGGCAGCCACAAATCGCCACAGCAAAGATATTGTCACGCATGGGTGGATGAAAACCGAGTGCGAAACAGGGAAACAGGGACTAAAGCGTCTTCTTGCAGAGGCCTGGGAGTGGCTACGGAGCAGGGGGTGTAGGGCGTGATCAGAGGAGACCAAAGACGAAGCTCGCCCAAAGCTAAAGAGATGGCTAGAGCAGGGAGGGGACAAGGGACACGGAGAGATGAGAGGAGAAAAAAAACGTGCAGGTGCAGAGGGGTAGGGCGCGGCGTCAGAGAGCTGAGAAAGGAAATGTGAAAATGCAGAGGGTCAGAGGAGCAGAGAGTTGTCGTGGGGAGAAGAAAATGAAGAGGGGAGAATGGGTTAAAGTGTGACCGGGTCGTGGGTTACCCATTATGCTGGATCGGTTTGAGGGTTTTGAGCCGCAGGGTAAGTGAACTGGGCTTAGTCTGGTGGTGCATTGTGCTGAGGGTGTGATCCGTTTGGCTGGTAGCTCTTGCGTTGCTGGTATGGGTGGGTGTTGGATTGTTTCTTTTCCATTGGGCCCCCTTTTTTTTATTTGTTTGTTTGTTTGTGTATTTTTTTATCTCTTTTTTTTTACTTTTATTATTTTGATTATTTTCATGGTTATTATATTTTATTTCTTTTTATTTGTTTTTGTTTGTTTTTTTTTTGTTGAGAAAATTGTTAATTTTAAGAAACGTCTGGACAAAATTAGGTGTTCACAAACACATTTCTTATCTTCAAAAAAAGAATCGAAAATCCATGTATTTTCACCAAACAAACAACTCATGGTTCATTAAGGATGCATTTGAAACTAAATGGATCTATCAAGAATTTCAATGAATTGTTGAAATCAATTAATTTCTTTTATTTGATAATTTCATATTTAGAATAAATCTTAAAATTTATAAAATTCATTGTTTTATTATTTGAATTTTTTATAGTGATACTATTAAGTTAAATTGTTAATTTTATTGTCTTCATCTGATATTGCATCAAAGAGTAATTATCAGAAGATCAAAAAGGAATTTTGTCACAAAATAAATTATTGATCAGAATGAAAACCTATAACTTTGGTATGATTTAAAAATTATAGTGAAAATTATATTTTATTTTAAATTACATTAATTCTATACAAGTTAAAATTAAATATGAGAAATTAAATCAATTAAAATCTATTTTTTGAGTATTACAAACACACTCATAAAGTTTTTTGAATCTTGCATCATGTTAACTTGTAAATAATCTCTCACTTAAAAAATTATATTAGTATATAATTTTATTTTCTTAATTCATCGTGTATATAGATCACACACTAAACATAACAAGTTTAATATATATAAAAAGAATTGGTGGAAATGTATATTAACCTTCTATTAAGGCCAAGTGGCCAACGCTGAATGGAAAATTAGGTTATGAAGGAGAAGAAAGAACGATAAATTTTTGGGTAGATGTGATTTACATATTTTATTGATTAAATTAATAATAAATGCACGCATACATATGTTAAAGGTGAAATTCATTGAGACCCATATCTGACAAATTTATGTGTATTTATTATTGTCCTAATCTATACATATTTTATAGACCAAGTTCAATGTTCTAAGAATCTGGACTAACATGTCAAACAGGATAAGTTGAGATCGATCCGTCGGTTTGGTTAACTCCTAAAAGTTGATGGTGCAAAAAATTGGTCAGAAACTAGCAAACCTGTTTTGACCGGGTAAAAACATGAAAAATCAAGCTGGTTAACGATTCTCCCGAGCGAGTTAGCGATACAATGATCAGCCTTTTTTTCTAAACATTGACCAAGTTCATTTAAGAATATCTCAGAAAGCATGGACATGTAATTAATTGAATTGGGATACGATTAAGTATTGTTGCGATTAGACGTGGCTCAAAATAGTGGGATATAGGCTTAAATTAAAAAGTCCAAAAAATGAATTTTGACATTTTTAAAAGCCTATTTTATAAATGGGCTGGGCTTGGATCTTGATAATAAAATCAAGCTTAGGCCTGGGCCCCAAAATACTAACTTTTTATATATATTAATTTAATTTTTTATATAAAAATATATAATATCATAATTTAAAAGACTTTTTATGTTAAAAAGTATGTATTTTTTTTAATTTTATAAATTTAATTTAAAATTTTTTCATCAAACTTCGTTTAGGTGTCAGCTTCACCCCAACATTTTTCACTTTTTCTAAAAGAGTCCAACCACTAATTAAGTCTATTTGCGGAGTCACTATTAGAATATATATCTTAATGATATTTTTTAGTTACATTCGGATATAATATGTGTGTTTTTTTTTATATTTTATTTATTTCTTTAATTACTTTCATTTGTACTTTCAAAGTTTTTTTTATTTTTTATGAATTTTTTTTATATTTTTTAAGTATTGTGTTTTATTATTATTTTTTTGAAATGTTTAACTAGTTTTTGAATTTTGAATTTTTTTCTTAAAATAAACATTATAAAAAAGTAAAAAACTTAAGAAAAAAAAAATTCAAATGTATCGATATATTCAGATGTAACTTAACAAATAACATACCTTAATTTTAGATTAAAAAATATCCAGATGTTAATTGCAATTAAATTAAGATTGAATCAATTCAATATTTTAGATTCGTTGAACTTCAGGATTGGAATCTTGAATGGAGGTCTTGCTATGCAATATTCTATGATTAATTTTTTATAATTTTTATTTTAATAAAAAATTAAAAAGAATCTAAAAAATTTTAAAAATTAAAAATTAAAAAATTAAAAGAATTTGTTTACTTTTCGGTTTTATTTTGTTTTTTAATTTATTTTTAAATATTTGTGTTATAAATTTTTTTATTTGTGTTATGCTTTTTTTTTCAAAATTTTTTAAATTCTTTTAAATTATTTCTTAAAATAAAATTATAAAAAAACAAAAATACAACTCTAAAAATATGTCTACCCATGAACTAACGTAACAAAAACTTTGAATTAATACACTTGGATAAGATGTCCTTTATTAACACAGGAATAAGGCGCTGAAAATCCAAACCTTCAACAGATACCAAACAACAATGAAACATAAATCTGGACCTAAAAGAAATAAGGCATCATCCTGCGGCAGATCAGTAAAACCCAGGTCCATAACCTCCGATGTTGTTGAACCCACAAAGAGGTGGGAATGGCATCATGGTTCCGTCGAACATCGGATTCTGCACCCCATGGTTCTGAGACATCATCGTTGGCTGCAGCATCTGAGGTGGTGGGTTCTGAGTTATTATTGGTTGCTGCAGCTTATATGGTGGAAACACCTGAGGAGCTGCCGGAGGAGGTGGAACCGGGATGGAAACAGAGGAGTTGAATGCATAAAACTGATCAGCTTCATTGGAAGCACTCTGAACCAAGAACCGATCAATCTCGCGAGTGAGTTTTCTCTTCAGCTCCTCCATCGTCATCTTTATCTTCTCAAGCTCTGCCCTTGTCATATCATCTATATTACCAGCAAACCAGCAGTTTTCCTGCATCGTCTTTCTCATCTTGGTCAGCTCCTGAGCACGCTTCCTCTCGGCTTCGAGCTCGTTCATGACCTCAGTGAGCTGAGAATTGAGGTCGCGAACATTGGCGTTACGGTGAGCCTCAATGATCTGCATGGTCTCAGAGGGCTGTGGTGAGACTCGATTGAGGTAGCGATTCAGTACAGCACCAATACTGGGGTGACCGAAGGAGAAGGCCTTGTCACCGGGAGAGAAGACAATGATAGCAACTTCAGCACCGCAGAGAGTGGTCAGCTCACTGGCTTTCTTGAATAGCCCAGTGCGTCGTTTTGAGAAAGTGACTTGAAGGTTGCTTTCGTTGCTCATCTTCTTCATCTCAACCTTTTGGCGTCCCCTGCTCTTCTTTGGAGGTGACATGGCTGAAACCTGCAAAAAGATAAGAAACTAGAGATTGACAGAAAGAAAATGGTGGAGGGAGTTCGAAGTTGAAGGCTTGGCACACAGGAAGGGGATGAACAGGGGGTGAATTTATAGGAAGGTTTAACACTTTGGTTTGGTAAGAAAAACATGATTTGGGTGCCAATTATTGCATATTTTGTTACATTGAAATTATTTCTGGGTTGAGATTTTTGCATCTCTTTGGGAAGGGCTAATATGGCAGGAACTTCAATGTAAAGAATGGTGCTCTTAGGCTAATATGGCAGGGAGTTTAATGTAAAGAATATGGTGGTCTTAGGCTGTTCATATTATCATCATAGCCAATTCAGCCGTCACTAGAGAAAATGCATCGAGAAAAATTCCGGGAAATTGCCTTGAATAATTTTGATCTTATCTTTTTTTAAATTTTTTTTTTTATTCATTTGTGGTTTGACTCAAGAATAATTAGTTCAAGGCATGAAACAGAAGAAATAGTATTTCAAAATTAACATGATTTTTTTAATTCTTTTATTATTAATTGTTGAAACTCATTAACTTCATTTTCTTTGGTGAAATAAACAATTTTCTGCTTCTACATGAGTTGCAAAGTTGCACTAATCTAACAAAGATGACTGAAATTAATGATACTTCCTTCCTGGTCTTGTTACGATATGTGTGATAACAACATTCGTTCCCAAAAATGTTATGAGTTTGTGAAATTAATACTGAAAAGATTGTTAAGAAAATGATAAAACAAAAATCAAAGCCTACAGTAATTAACTAATGCCTAGGATGATTTGCTCAACAGGTTTGACATTAGGGATGACAAAATTAACTATACGTGGGATTTTGCGGGGATTGTCCCGCGCAAGGACAGGAATGAAAAAGAATTTTATCCCGTGGAGACCGAAGATTTTGTCATATATGAAATTATTAAAATATTTATAATATATATCATTAATTTAATATATTTATATCTCTTTAAGTATTTTTATATTTTTGTTAATATTAAACAAAATGTTATCTAATACTTTTAATATGAACATTAAAATTTAATAATTTTTAAATTTATAATTTAGCTTTGTCATTATGTTATTTTTTTAATTACACATGATTTCTTTAATTTGTTTTCTTGCATTCGGGATCCATACATCCCCACAGAGAATGGGGGATTAAAAAACTTCTCTCTACCGTGAGAAATGAGAATCAAGGGTGAGATAGGAAGGAGTAGAATTTTGGTACGACGTGTGACTGTCTCTCATAAGGAGGGTGTGGGCCTCACCCCTAAGGCGTGAGGCCCACACCCTTGTATTAGAGACAGTCGCATGTGCGACCGTCGTACCATCCTTTTTTCCTATAGGGAGACCGGAGGGCGCCCAGCATGTTGCTATCCTTATTTGACATTTGATTTCATGATAATCTTTTCTTTTCTTTTTTAGGAGGTTTAGAGCATTGAGGATCAAAATTATATGAAAAGTTAGCATCAAACTTTGGAATAGGTTGGAAAAATTAATATGCTCTAAAAGGAGTGTCAAAATAAATTCTTTGTAAAAAGATGTAATCGTTATTAAATAATGTAGTAAGTAAGGATTATTTTTATATAAGAGTGTTCTTAATTAATATACTATTAACTCAAACATACTAAATTAATTAACACAATAAATAAGACTAATAATAAATTATGAGGGATTTAGAATTAAAAATGCAAACTAATTGAAATAAAATCGAAAGAGAAAATTATAAATTGTAAAATAAAAAATTAGAACAAAACATGGTTAAAGAATCATTTTCCACATCTAGACATGAATATACCCAATAATTATAATTTATATTTCAATTTCTTTTGAAACTAACAATCCTAAAATAATCACAAGCTTGAGTTTCTTTACTGTGTCATTAAGCAAAACAACCTCTTCACTTAATCTATTTTCATTAAACAACCTAGAACAAGCTTTCTAAATTTAATTTAATGAAAGCAATCAATCAAGAAAGATAGGTTGATTCAATAAACAAACACACATGCTCAGTTCATTTATTTTGAATGATATTCTCCATGCAATCTTCTGAAAACATCCCATAATCATTTATCACAATTACTACTCGTGGGTAGAAAATTCTGACAATTATGGATCAAAATTCCTAACCTAACAATTAGATAACTATCATGCTCATTTAACTTAAATAAACAGAATAGTAATCTTTGTTAACAATAAAGTAGAAGAACATCAACAATCCCAATTGAAAGATGAAAAATTAATTCCCTAAAACTTACCCAAAATTCATGTTTAGGGGGTTAGAATCATCCTTAAACACAAAGAAAATTAGCCACACATATTAAATAAATTCAATAATAAAATCATTGAAGAAAACCAAAAAGAAGAAGAAGAAGAAAGAAATATAGTTTTTTTTTTCTCAGCTCCTCCTCTATTTCGTTCTCCTACTGTCCAGTCCTCCCATACTAGCCTAAATTGAGAATATATATTGTAGGATTAAAAATTCCTTCTCTTGTTTCTTATTTCTTGTAATTCACATGCTCACCAAGAATGCTCATCTATTGCCCAATAAATCCTCCAGCAACCCCACAAATATTGCATCTCCTCAATGGTAGAATATCTTCCTATTTAGCTTTCACGAGCATGATTGTATTTCTCTTGTTTCCAAAATTGCTAATTTGACCATCTTTATTTCCATTTTGTTCTTTTGCTTTCAAAATTCTTACAAAACACAAAAGAATAATAAAAACCCAAAATTATCAAAAACTAATAAATAAATATAGAGATTTATATAAATAATATGTAAAATTATGCACTTATCAAAGAGGAAGGCATAACACATACTATTAGAATGTGGCCGTCCAAGCGATGCAGCCAGCTCATAAGTAAAAAAAATCTTTATTTTATTTTATTTTGTTTTCATTTTTTTGATTGCTTTACCTGGGAAATAGACTCTTCCATTTGAAGAATACGGTTCAATTTCTTGCGAAGGACACGAATGCGCTTGTTGATAAAGCTGAGCATAGAGCCATCGGCGACGTCAGAGGCTACGGTGGCCACCATTACACCCTCACTACTCCTTTTGCGTTGGTTGGGTTAATCTGTTTAGAACAGCTTGGTGCCCTGATGGTAGAAACAAAAGCAAAATGGAGGGAAGGATGCTCGAGAGAGGATTAAGACAACGAAGTAAGATGAAGCGGCAGAACAGGAGAGAGGAGTGAATGGGTGCCAATGCAAACTACTATATGGGAGATAGGAGTGAAAGGCTAAAGCAATCAACAAAATGGAAAGAAAATGAAAAATAATTTTTTTTTACTTATGAGTTGGCTATCTCGTGGCCATTCAAATGTTTGGATGGTCACGATTTAAAGCAACGCACCATCCCTTAGAAAAGGACCTGATCAAAATTCCTACTTTCCCAATAACCAATTTTTGAGATGAAGAAATTAGAAAGAGGTTATGAAAGGTCATGTTATACATTTTCCTCAAGGGATTTATTAAGTTCTCACATACAAACTGTATGTAACTATTATTAAACTATAAATATAAGATTTGTTTTTTCGTGTTTTGTTTTGAAAGTACATATAACTCTTAGCATCAACAAATTATTTTTTAATGATTTAAATTTTCCCTCCAAATAATTACCTTTGAAACAAGAGTAATGGTACTATTACAAATAATTATTTGATAAATTATTCACAAAATATTCAAAAAACGGTAATATATTTTCTTTCTTTAAAGAGAGAGAAATAGAGTATAGAAAGAGAAAAAAAGTTTATTTTTTTAAATTTTGAAGTAGCTTGTGAGATAATTGTTTGTGTAGAGTAGCATTATTCTAATTATTTAAAAAATTTAATTTTAACGTGAATATTCATTAAATTTTTTTCTAAAAATTAATGATCATAATATATAAATTATTTTAACTGTGATTATTATTTTATAAACTGTGAAATTCAAAGGATAAATAGAAAAAAAATTAATAAATAATTGACAAATGCTTAGAATATAAATCCTATGAAATACTATTTCAAAATAAACACTACAAAAAAAAGGTTTTTTCTGACGGCCAAAAGCCGTCAGAAAAGAGAAAAAAACCCATTAGAAAATAGACATTCTGATGGATTTTCTGACGGATAATGAATCATCAAAATTTATAGTTGACACAGACGGAGCTTATGACGGATTTATGCCGTCACAAATTTTGTGACAGCCATTCTGACGGCATCTTGCCTTCAGAAATTTCTAACAGTATCAATATTAATATTAAAAAGCTAATCAAAACAAAGTACATTGTAATCAATAATCATCTTGTACATCATCAGTGCGATCAGGGGGACCGAGGAGGGGGAGGGGGAGGGATAGAATGAGCAATGCCACTTATTAGCTACTTGAGCATATGCAATTCTTGTTCCATCTGGTTTTGCTTCTGCTGGCTCTCTTCAAGATCTTGTTGTAACTTAGTTTGCTTTAGCTGAAATCTCTCTTCAAGTTCTTATTCTAACTTAGTTTGCTTCAGCTGGAATTGTTCTTCGAGGTCCTTCATTACATTAAGCATTTCAGGTTCGTCATGGTTGGCTCGTGGTGTATGACTTGATTCAGCCACATGCACCACACTGGCCTGAGAACCCAGCCCATAAATCCGCCCCTTC
>JASKGM010040655.1:0-22601 GCA_034509205.1 Ceratonia siliqua
CTCCTTCTCCTTCAAGAAGAAGCAGATACGAACAGCTCAAAAAATTACAGAAGTCATTATTTTCAAAAATTTCTCCTACTCCTTCTACTTAAAGGACATCCGAACGCAGCCTTAGAAGAAGGTGGTCCGCCGGGGATAGGTGGTCGGTGGTGAGACCACCTCTGACATGGACGGCTACTCATTTCATTTTCATTCACAAAATATTATGCACGAGTCAGGACAAACAATTTCTTCATTTTTGCCTTTATTAAAATATTTTTTGTCAAAAAATAAATAGGCAGTATAAATAACTTAACAAGATTAGTTTTTTTTAAAAAAAAAATTTATAATAAACACATCACTATTAATTATATAAAAATACAAAAACAATTTTTTAAAAGTAATATTTTAAAATATGCTCCTGTTATACATATATATATATATAAAGATTTTCCCATTATAATTTTTAATAAAACGCATATTACAGCTATATTATTATAATTAAGTACCAGGTGTAAAATGTTATAAGGTATACAAATTTCATATATCTTTTTTTCACTTATGTTATGAAATTAGATTGTCCTCAAAACAAATATTGAAAATATTTTAAATTTCATTAAATAAGACATATTTTTTTAATTTAATATAAATAATACAAAAACATTTTATACCAAATAATTATTAGTAGTACTCATGAATAATTAAAATAGAAATTAAAATTTCTTCGTATATATTGATTATTGTTATTTTTCAAATTTTATGTAATTTCAAAATATTATTAAATACTTTATTAATTAATGATGCTCTTAAAAATAAATGTTGTTAACTGTTTATTAAATATTTTGTATATGATTTAAATAATGAATTTTTCATAACTTTATAATGTGAAACTTTTTCGAATTTATGAGGTATGATATATATTTTTTATATAACAAGGTTATTCACGGTTAGATGAGATATTTTATAATATAATCTTTTAAAAAATAATAAAATTTTTAAATGAGTAATATAATAGTATTTATACAAATTTTATTATGGATAGATTATATATAAATGATTAAAATAATTAAATTTAAGTTTTAAATTACATACAACTATAATAAAACTTAGACTTAATTGTATTTTTACTTTTTTTAATTTATTAAAATTATAGTTTTACTCATTTAGTTTTATTTAAATTATAATTTTGGTAATTTTAATCTCTTAATTTTATTATTAGAAATCAAAATTATAATTTTAATGAAACTAATAAACTATATTATTCAGGATAAAATTATAAATACCAAAATTATAACTTTAATAAATTAAAATAAAAAATATAATTAAGCCTAAAACTTATATATAGCTTACTCTTTTGAAACTGAAGCTAAGAATAAGTTTTGGGTGGTTTCATAGATCTTATGTTTGGAGTGTAATTTGTTTTTGTGGCCACATGTGGCTCGCTCTTCCACTGCCCACGCTTCCCATCTCATTTTCTTTTCCCCCCAATCTTCGAGGTCCTTGCTAAATTAAGTTAGCACATGGAAGCTCTTTCATTTCCTTTTGCTTATTTTTTTGTTTTAAAATTTTTTTTCTTGCACAATGAAATACAAGCTAGATCGAAAGTTAAAATACAAAATTCTAACTTTTATTAAGTGTTTGACTCGTAAGGTTTTATACCTTATTATAAAAGTATTTTTAAAGTACATTAATTTCCAAGCCAACAGTAATAACGAAGATAGTTATGGCATATATGATATCGAAGTAATCATATAAATTCTAATTTACACTATAAGCTTTTTAATATTGAAATACCTTAACAAACCCTCAAAGAATGATATATTTTGTATTATGCATAGTGATTAACATTGTTACTAATTAAATGAAATATGAAATTATAAAATTTATATATTTCCAAAGTGTTTGGTGTTGTGTTGTTAAGGGATAACGGCTTGGGGACGATACCAATTAGCAGGGTTAGTGGATCGAGTGCTTAGCTTATATGCAAAGGATGGTCCTCGCTCTTTTACTGCGTAGGCCCCCAAATATAGGTGCTATTCAGAGTTTCAGCCTCTCAATTACTCTAACTCTTATGCAATATTTATGTGCCATATTTGTTTGTTGGAATTAGTTTACATTAGATTTCATAATATTAATTCTAAAAGAAGAAGTAGAACGCAATAAGCAATTTTAATAAATTAATAATCCTCCTTGTTAATTGTGGCTGAATGTTTTTCTACGCATTAACTGATCTGATTTTGATATATGTATATATGTTGACTTTGGATAGAGCAGGTAATTAAACTAGTTCCATTTATGGTGGACCTGGTGGTCTATGACTATGATTCCATAGTCATTGTTTAGGGGAGGCGAGGGGGATTCAAGAAAAGGACATAACACAGAAAAGGTAGGGATTAGCGAAGATATATAGGAAATTAAAGGATACGAATATGATTTTGAAATTTCCAACTCTTTTTCTTCAAGTAATAAAGGGGTCTAAGGAATAATAGTCCAATAACGAAGCTGACAATTAAGAATAGGATGAAATTTGGAGACAAAAAGGCTTTTTCATTAATCCCTTCACTTTTAAATCTGGTTTAATTAGCCAGCACTGCAAAGAGAACACAGGGAAAGGGACAAAAATGAGAATTAATATCATTATATTGGATGAACAAATGAGATAAAAAAAACAGTGAGTCCCAAAATATAATAGTGTCATCTCTTTGTGAGACCAAAGTTATCTACTTATCTCTAAGCCGTGGGTCTATATCAAGGGTGACTTAATGCCCCACAAAAGCTCAAGTTAGTTAGTCCCAATCACAAGTCTCTTCTTTGCACTATCTTGATATATGCTCTAAAAAGGCAGAGTTATCTGTGTGTGTCACATATAAATCTCACTTTACCACCATTTAATTCAAAATCCCACTTACCACCCATTTTCCAATTTTCTTTTGTCTATCTTGATTCTTGTGTGTATCACATATGTATGAATTATATCATATCAACTTTATATAACATAATTAAATTAGTCCTTTTTCTTCATTCTTTCTGAAGGCTGCTAGCTTGCACTGATTCACATGAGAATAGTTTTATACATTCTATAAGATACTGATTTGGCGCTAACCCTTGTTTGTTTATTTCTTTTGCTATGAAGCTTGTAAAGGTGTTTTTTTATTAGGTGATGGGATTGGGGATCCCACATGCTTCTCTTCAAACTTCAAAGGAGTGGAGAACGTCTTGAAATAAGGGTAATTCACCCATGTCATGTCACCAAAAAAAACAATCTTCTTAATTTATTCTTACTGCATCAATTTTTAAGTACTGAAATACATTTGTATTTTATACATGACTCGTAGATCATACTTAATTATTGGATCAAAGCGACATTATATCATGATCAAGCTGAGAAGACACTTAAAGAGAAGTAGGTGATGTAAAATATTGTGGGGATATATGATATAATTGTTAAAAATAAAAAATTGTCCCTTCATGTTGGACCTTTTGATATTTTTGAGGGGTGTCCAGCTTGAATAGATCTCATTATTCAGGAGGTTCTGTTTAAAGGTCTTCCACTCTTGGATGTTACGCATTACAAAACTGTTCCAGGTTTGGTCTTATGACAGCAAAGATTTAACTATGCATGATTGTGATGTAAAATGACCCTTTACCCACATAAACAAACCCAACAGAAAATTAAATCAAAATTTCTAACTGTGATATCAATGATTTGATATATGATTTAGTTAATTAAATAGGAAACTCCTGTGATACTGACCCTTTAATTTGTACTTGAGGATCGTAGGGGTCTTATATGCCTTGCTTTATTAATTATATAATCTTCTTGTTCTTTGAATTGCATATGACGTCCTTTTGTAAAGTGTTAGAGACGGGGGGTGTGTAATTTTTTATTAGCTGCTTGCCAAATCAGAGCATATTTCTATAAGCTTTTGTATGTGTATTTGGAGGCAGCAGTGTGTGGGAGCATCATTTCCAAGTTATATGGGATGGTGTAATCTTCAGATTTTATTATTAATTAATTTATAGCTTTATGCGTGCTAATGATGCTACTAGGTGATGCCTAGAGCATAAGGAAACAAAATTACAAATACAAAAGGTTAAGGAAACAAAAGTCTGACTTTTCTTGACCTTATAAACGTACTAAACTAATTTGAATGATCTTTGTTTTTACTTTGTACGATATTTTTCACCTTTAGTTCTGATATTGCAGTAAAAACAATCAGGCATCATATATAGTTGCTGTTGGTGGAATGAGAAAATGGGTAGGAAGAGATGGATTTCTTGGAAGTTGATTAATAATTATTTAATGTCCTCTAACTAGTAGTTGTAGTGTGGTGACAGCTAGCTAGGTGGCCGTGATCCACCTTCATAGTCCTTGTGCTCCTCTGAAGACTGAAACGTTAAGATTCTTGCTTCTAATTTAAAGCTGTGTCTCTTGTTTTACCTAATACTGATAATGACCAAAAGATAGGAATTGGAATAGGAATTGGCGTGATGAATTCAACATATATAACAAGCAAAGCAAAAAGGCACTATCTCCCCTTTAAGGTGCACATGCAATATTGGGAGGGTGTTGTTAGTTAATTAAGTGCATAGAGATATTCAAAGATCAGAATGGAATATTAATTAGGACAAAGGAAGCAAGGGGTTATGAAAGAAAGCAACAATCAACAACCAAATCCATGTTTGTAAAGTACTACTCAATATACAAGTTACCTCCATGGGAGATCACCAAACTCCAGTTGGGAAACAACTCATTAAAGCACTAACAAGTAGGAACAACCGGCCCCTCCCACAGCTCCTCCTGTCTTCTATCAATGGAGCAATATTTCTTTGGTTGGAGGAAAGATGTGCCTAACCCAGCTCACCATGTGCCTGCCCATACATTTCAAATGGGGGTGGATCCGATAATTTGTAATTACCAACAAAAAGGATAAAGAGTAAAATGCATAATGAATCAGAAAATTAACTTCTAGAATTATCTTATACCTGCCAAACTCACAATTTTTATTTATTGATTGATTGATATGAAGTGGAAAAAATAAGATGGTGATTACGTTGACCAATTAGTTAGTGCTAGACATAATTGAACTGCCCGTGTAGCACCAAGTTGTATTACATAAGGAAGCACGGTGGTACATTTTTGCATGTGGCTTTTATGATGGCCCCTTCTCTGCATACACATAGCCTTCCCACAATGTAGCTAGTGACAGAATTCTGCAGTGACGGTGGGGCCATTCCTTTCTTCTTTTGTATAACTGGGTCATCCTCAAAAGCTTAGTAGCTCCGTCTTGTATCTGTCTTATGGGTCAAAAGTTGATTTAGTTTCATATAAATAAGGAATAATTCTACTTACCCACCAAATTATCCATTGGCTACTGAATCTCTGTACAATAGTTTAATTGGATACATTCTCAGAGATGATCAAATTTAAAGCGGATAGTAGAGGATCTCATAGAATCTAGTTAGCTGTACTCTGCCAGCCATTTCAAGATTAGTCTTACCCTTTTCTCTCTCAAACTCTCTTTTTGAGTGCTTGGACTTGGATCTTTTTGCCCTGACACCAATTCTTTGTCAATACCGTAATTTATGATGAAGGATTTGTCATGAGTTAACAAACAAATAGACAATTATGGAAATAATGGCATTTCTTCTAGATTTCGTATGTATGCTACATTATTGCAGACAAAATAAAGGGCAAGTTTCCAAATCATAATGTGATTAAAACACTGATGACTGATTGGAGGAAAGAATCCAAAAAAATAAGGGAAAGAGAAAAAGGAGCATCATCCTCATGGCTCAAGATCAGAAATGATAGCGAGTGGGGTAAGGTGACAGAGGTACAAATGATGCCCATTGTCTTATCTCTTGAAACTCCTTTTTCTACCGTTTTTATTTCCAGGTGGTGTCAGTAGTTTTACTCCCCTGAATCCCTCTGTTTGTAGCAGTGTACATGGCAAAACTGGGAAGACATGTAAAGTCCAGCAGTCCCTGCCTTGAATATCCAATTTGGATGAGTGGTCCTCTATAGCTTTTTCAAATAAGGTACTGGATCCTCAGAATCATGAATATAGGTGAAAAAGCAATTTAATGTTTCCAGTTCCGCAGCCAATCCCTACAGGCTCTCAAAATAATTTGTACGAAACTCAGAAAAGCATCACATGGTTGCATGAATTTCTAGGCTCCATTCACAATATATTCACAAGCTGTTCAGCCTTCTCAGCTTATCGCTGTCCTAAGTTTGATCGTCATCAGATTCAGGAGGCCTTGACTGGTCTAACATTTCAGAAGCGTATTATTATTTGTGTACAGAGCTCACACAGAAACCCAAATAGGTGCTGTACGAATGAATGCGATGGCCACCACGTTATGATCGATCAAATTCAAATGAATTGCCCTTGCCACTGTCACCAACCTTGTTTCGCATTGTCCCATTTCTAACAACTCGGCTTTCAAATATACGGATATTCATCCATCAGCCTATTCTTTTAAAACGATAATGCATTTAAACAATTGTTTCTTGTGTCGTTTCTTTCTTGAATATCAACCACTGCTACTTACAGCAACTTATTTTCATGAAAGAAGTACATAAATGTAGGAAGGTATAAGGTGTCCCACAAGGCCATAACATACGTAGTTCCAACTACTCAAAACCTTGAGCACTAACTTAATAAATCTCTTAGCAAAAATACCAGGAATGCAGGTAGGTCCCTTGATTCGTGATGGGTTTCCACCAGACAGCAGTAGCCTTTTAATAATGACCTTGCGGAGGGTCGGTAAATACTAAATACAAATTCTGAACTCAAATGTGGATTACAATTATTTTCCAGCAAAAGCACTATGAAACAGACATGAAAGGACGAGTTTTTCAAGGTTTGGCGGACCAACACGCAAGAGGATGAAAGGCTTCTCCAAATTGATATCCTTGAAATTGTATTAGCGCCAAAATAGGGCACTGCCCCGCCTGTCAACTCAATAAACCCAAAAACCATATATTTGATTCTTATCTTTTGGTATGTTGCACATTTCCAAATCCTAACTGCGGCAATGATGCTGCCAGCACACTATATATAACAATCACCGTCGGCGCTAATTTAGCAAGTTTATGATTCTTTTTCAAAATAAATAGAAAGGAAAGAGCAATCAATATGGGTCAGTCATGACTCATGAGTCAACCAATAACATCTCATCAGATAAAGCTTATCGCACAGTAATAAGGCGCATGGTATATGGTAACCAAGAGTGAAGAGACTGGCCTACAACTTTTACCTTTTAATTGACGATACTCTAAATTTCAGCTTGCAAGCAGCTACCACCAAACACATCGTACAATGATATGTAATGGGTCCTCTCTAACCAAATCCGATCGAGCATTGCTTCATTTTCCTTCTATAAAGTTAATTGTGCAAGATATGAATCCGTTTTTGTTGATGATTTTACTTGCAGAGTTCAAGCACTTATGCTCAATCCACCTGAACTGGCCAGCAATTGTCAGAAAAGATAACGAATTTGTGGTCTTGAGAAATAGAGAGACCAAATTGTGTTTGCATCTGCAAAAATTAGAAACGTCTGACAGGAGCAGAATATTTTCACATGGCATAAAGAACTCCTCCTGGCTTTTGTCAGCATACATCCTATAGTTTCAATGGAACATTAGACAAAAGCTGTAAAGAAATGGTGTGCAGTTCTGCTGTACCATGAATGCTATAATATATATATATATATATATATATATATGTATCTATGTATGTGTGTGTGTTTTACTTGTCTTCATTACATTTACGTGTATCCAAGCAAAGGAGAGGACATGGGGGAGGGACAGATAATTTAAACGCCAACGACTAAATTACTAAACATAGCGATGAAGCGCACCAAAGCAATCAAACATCAAAATCTGAAGAGTTCAAACCAAGAATTTGCAAGAGAGGAAATCTTATTTCCCAACTAATTCATTCACATTCATTTCATACAAATACATATTTGACAAAAATAAGAGTTATATTTAAATGTTCTAAGGTTTACCCTTAAATATATAACTATGAGTTACAACTGTGAAGAATACACCAGACTGAGTAGACAAATATTCAAAACACATCTACCAAACATTTCTCCCTTATCTTTAAATTCACTGTTCTGTGAAATAAGAACATCTTTTTAATGATCAATCACCACGCACTCACAATGATTCCCCCCATTATTGCAGCCTGACAATTAGGGCAAAGGACACGCTAGACTTGACAGAGACGAGGAAGCTTTCTCCATCTTTCTGTTTTTTTCCCCTGCTATTTATTTGGCTGAGCTGCCATATATTCCCGTTAATGTGTAGTCTGAAAAGGTGAAAACTCATTCCCAACAGGCCGAATATGAGATCAAGTTAAATCGCATCTGACTCATGATGATGATATCTTAACAGTAATACTATTTAGAGAGTTATTCCAGTTGGGGTAAAACGAATGGGTAATCGAAAGGAGGCCCTCGAGAGCTGGGTCCTCGAATAAGGCCCAAAAACCTTTGCGGCTTCCTCAAGCAATCCCGAATTTCTGTTTTTGTTTTATTGTCTGATTTTTTTTTTTTTGTGGCGTTGTATGTTGCGTTAATTGTCGTCCCAAAGTATTGAAGTTGACTCTTGTCAAGTTGTTATCCAATTATCTAAAAAAGAAGGAAGGATTTTATGCTTTCCTAATAGTCTTATGTTTGATTAGAAAACAGCCATTTAACATTTATCATCAGTTAAGCAACTCGTGTTTATAGTTTGATGAACCAAGACAAAAATGTCACAGGAAAAAGTAGAGACACATTCGTAGAGAGGTAACACACCTCTCAATCTTCTCTTCTTTGGAGGTACCTTTTAGAGACCAAGTCTTCACTTTTTAAAATCTGAATCATTTTTGCAAATTTGGTCATGTTAACTGCACAACTGAGACATACTTAGCTAAAACCATATTCTTACTCTAAAGAGCAAAATTCTTTTATGTAAAAAGCAGAGAAACGCTCACAAATGAGAGTAGATAAACTCCCATAAAAGAGAGTAGAGTTGTTCATAAAAACCTGAATAACAAGTAAAACTAAAAGATAAGAAAATAAAATGTAGAAGAAATAAGAAAGAGAAGGGTTTCTTGGGAGGGTAGTAAATTATATATTCTTATGCAGCAGAGTTTGTGCTTGTCGTCCTTTTAGATGTGTTTGGGCTGAGTGTTTAGAAGTGTGTGTGAGCCCATCCTTTGCAGATGGGTAGAGCCTGCCTTCAGGCCTGTACTCCTACTCACTCTCCCGCTTTCATTGATAACATTTCGTTACTGGGTATCTAACTTGATACATAAAAGAAAACAAAGGGACAGACTGAAAATGAAAATAGCCTTAAATTAAACTAAAAGGAGTCAACGGAGTCGTTTATAAGCTGTTTGTGATGAAGAAGGAGATGCGCGTCAGCAATATTAAATTTAATTGATGGGAGGCAGGTGGTTGTGGTTGCTGCATATGCAGAAGCATAGGTATAAGCGATGTTTTAGGAGAGAAAACAACAATAATAATAATGGGCAGTGCACCCATAATAACATAATTTGATTCTTCCTATGTTACATTAAGATCAAAACATGGTTGTCGGACTGGGTCCTTGCTGTCTCACTAAATTAAAATGAGTTTGTGCTTCTTAAACATGACACTATTATTCTTCCAATTCTTTTAATATAAGTAATGCAATGCCACCACCACCACCACCACCATCATTCTATTTCATCCCTTACCTCAAATTATTAACAATCACCCTATCATACTCCCACCCATTAAATTCATATTTTTCTTTTTGTTTTAGGAAATCAGGTCAATAATACAAGAGGCTTGATCATAACAAGGAGGAGGACTGTAGGAGTAGTAGGAGGGCCATTCCCATAGATGATAGATGGGGATGATAGTAAAAGAAGTGGAAAGTAGGTCAAAGTTGGAACGCTGTTGGCGCCGGGCTAACCAAGTTGAATGAATGTTATTAAAGATAGGATAGGTAAAAGGAGGGGGAGGGACCAGTCTCAGCCACGTAGCAACCCAACTAACTTACACGGCTAATATCTATATGCCACATGGCCAGTACAATCATCATCTTCTCTCCTCGACTCCTTTACCCATGGACAGTTATATCATTTGTTTTTATGTTGTCACAAAACAAAATAGTACTCTAGAGTATAGACAAAGCAAAACTAATGGTACTAAAGGAGGAGGAGGTACTAATTAATTCCAATGTCCATATATTAAGCATAGTTACGTTTTAGTTTATGGTGTTGTGAAACCAATGATGAAGGTTAGTGTTACATAAGTTTGGTAAACATCAACAACCGCAGATAGAGTTGTAGATTGTCAAAATCTGCTTCTTAACAGTACAATATGATTAGGAAGCAAGGTGATGATTATTCATTTTCAACTTGAAACAGCTTATTCATTCATTAACGGAATTCAAACCATATCTTGTTTGTTGTCAAAACTTAGTTAAGATCTTTAAGGATCCATGTATATAGTCTTGGATCACCTCTTCCGTCAGATCCTAATATTATATTAGTAGAGAATAACACCCAAAAAAAGAAAACTAAGTTGAGATGCGTATACGTAATATTGAGGTTGTTGAATTGAATTTGAAGCACGCTTACTGGCTACTCCCTACAGGTACGCACTTCCCGGGGCTCCAATAACAATACATTTGTGGAGGCGTGAGAGAAAAGGCTGGCAATTGGCAAAATTTCCAACCCCCTACCCTTCCCTTTTTTGCACTTCTTTTTATTAATAACCTAAAACACTATATTATACAACACATTCACTCAAATGTTGTTGAATTTGAATTCTTTGGTACTTTGCCCTTCACGGGTTGTCCCTATGCAGGCGCAAAATCCTCAACTTTTGGACCATTTGGTGGCTGATATACAATTATATATGGAACCATCAAATTACAGATAAGCTTTGATTTTCTCTAGGTAATTGTCTCCTTCTAAATTCTAATTGAACTTTTGCCCATTCTCCCATTACCAACAGCGACTCAGCACCTAGAGTAGCCCCTCGCCTGGAGGACCTGGCATTCCATATACAACATTATATAACCAAAACCTGTCCTTTTTGCTTGCTTGTTTTAATTTCAGTGCTTTTTAGATGCATTCTTTATCTTCTCTCCCAGTTTCCATTCTCTTTCTATTCTTCTATTCCCAGTTCAGACTCCTATGACAGATTCCTTTTACCCCCTTACTCTCCACTTTTCAAATTTATTTTGCACTCGATCGGGTTGACAAAAGTACCCCGGTGGCAAATTTGTAAGTGTCCACCTCACTTGGATATAAATATAATAATTAAATAAAAAGGGTACTCACCCAGTGACACTCTTGGCATGTTATAAGTGTTCCATGGGTTTACTTTTTCATTGAAGCTTCAACCAGAAGGTGCAAGGGTGCAGATAATTTGTAATGGTTGCTTTGTTTTGAAGGAGCAAATTCCCAATGTCATCAAGCACTCACAGACATAGTTAGATGGCTGGTGAATGTTTCAATTAGAAAATGACTTCACTTGGGTCAATAAAAAAGTCATAGATTCTCAAGTCCTTATCCCTTATAATTAATATTTAGTCGTCCTCAGTCCACACTTTGACTCCTAGAACAAATAAATACTATCACAATTAATGTTACTATAAGGCAATCCCATATGATTCCCAAGTCCTAAATAAAATTCCATTTTATGTTTTGTAGAGGGCTAAATCTAACTTGAGATTATTTTATAAATAATTAAATATTCCCTCCTAACGCCAACCTACATTGAGTATGTTAAATCGTTATATGAAAGACATTTATATTAGAGTTAGAAACATAATTAAATGAATATATTAAGGATTTAATTTACAATAAATGAAACATAACTGCATAACCAAATTTCAAACGGAGCCACAGGATTGAGAGCGGTCCAAACCTCCATGCTTCATCGTCATGAATCATGATATTTTGTTTTCTTAATGAATGGAATTTGTTTTTATCAGAGGCAGCCATGAAGATTGAAGGAGGAGACAACAGGTGAGTCCAAACAAAATCTAAGCAAGGGCAACGTCGTAATTTTGTAACGTATGAGGAGTAAAGGCCATTTATTATCGCCCTCGTGTCCTTTCCCTTCCACTCTTCCATTCTCTTCTTTCCTTTACTGTTAAGATGAGAGCTCTGACCAAACAAAACACAAACGCAGAGCTGCCAAAAGCTTAGAGAGAGAGAGAGAGGAGGTTTGGTCTCAAATCCGTTCAATGGCGAGTGGATGGGTTAAGTCGTTGCAGTGTAAGTCAAGAGCATTGGAAGACGTTCACCACCCTAACCCCAAAATCCTTATATCCAGTGCTAGTTGCAGAAAGACCGTCCAAAATATCAAAGACGTTGTTGAAACTACTAAGTCCATGCCCAGAAAGCCCAAGCCACCCCTGGAAAAGCATCCCAGTTCAAGATACCCACCACGAACCACCAAACCCGAATACCCTCTAAATACTTACACTATGAATCGCTCCCGTAGCACCACCTCTACGCGCCCAACCCGTACGCCGGACTCTTTCTTTCCGGCCCTCACGGAGCTTCCCGAGGGGCATCCTTCGCGTAACGTGGTTGAGATTATCTTCCATACTAGCTGGGGTCCAAAGGCCTTTTCGGGTCGGTTGGAGATGATTTTTAAGGTTCAAAACGGCTCCAAAACGGTGTCCCGATTCGAAGAGTATCGCGAGACAGTGAAGAGCCGAGCCGGTTCAGGCGGTCCAACCGGGGGGAGTAATTGGGAGGAGAATGCACGGTGCGTTGCGGATGGGAATGAGGTGATGCGGTTTCACTGCTTGGGCCCCTACGATGCCGGCGGGGGTTGTGCATGGTCTTTCCCAGGGGGCAAAGGAACAGCGATCTGCACATTCTCCGGCAGCGGTGGAGCCCATGAGAGTGGGGGCGGAGGCAGGGGACGAAAAGCGATGCTGGTGTGCCGGGTCATTGCGGGGCGGGTCTCAAAGCAGCTAGGGTTCATGGAGTCGTTGTTGGATGGGCGAGTGGGGTTGGATTCGGTGAGTGGGGACAAGGGCGAGTTGTTAGTGTTTGATTCGCGAGCCGTGTTGCCTTGTTTTCTTATCATATATAAATTGTAAAAACGAAAACGAAAATTGTTTACCGTTTTATTCTTTTACCTTTTTTCTGGTTTTTTTTTTTTTTGTCTATTAGAGCTGGAGGTGTATGTATGGGAAGGTCTTGAACCTTCTGCCTGCATTTTATCAACAAATTAATTCTTTTCTTTTCTTTTTTTTCTGTTGGTTGTTTTGTTTAAGATATAATCATATATTATCTAGTATATTTTAAAATAATATTTTATGATATTTTTTATACTTTAAATAAGTTTATAATAACATTAGAAAAAAGAATCATGAGACATTTCTATAGCCTGGAGAAACTGGGTTAATAAAAGCTAATTGATGGTCTCCTTTGTTTGCAGTATGATGTGGTGGAAAACTTAGGGGTGTAATAGGTTAATAGGTGTTTGCTAACCTACTCATGAATATGAGGTTTTATAATTTTTAAAATTTATTTTTTTAATTTTTAATTTTTTTATAATTTTAATTTTAAGAAATAAGTTAAAAGAATATAAAAAAATTTAAAAAATAAAAAAATAAAAATAAAAAGTATTAAAAAATATTACATAACATATTAATCAAAAAATAATTTAAAAAATATAATTAAAAAATTAAAAAAAATTTTGATTTTTTTTGATTTTTTTTAATTTTTTTTAAAATTTTTTTAACTTATTTTTTAAAATAAAAATTATAAAAAAATTAAAAAAACTAAAACTTATAATTTTAAAAATTAAAAATAACTCCCCTATTCATAAGGGAGAAACCACCCAGGTTAATATTGTATTTGAATTGCAAAATTTAAAAGGATGGGGAAAGTAAACAACTGTCAGAATAACTTTACTTCTCCAGTAAGTGGATGGATGGCATCACATTTAAATTATTCAATAACTTGTCTCTACCAACAGGCAAATAGCATGTCAATTTTAAGATGGAGGAATTATTTTTAAAGTTGAAGGGTGATAATATAATATTTAATAATTTTGTATTTTAAAGGTATGTATATATATTAATTTATATTTAATACTAATATAATAAAAGATTAAAAAAATAGATATTCTTATATTTGTATAAAAAATTATTAAAAACAAAAAAATATTACTGAATTTTAAAATAAATTAAAATTCACATAAATTTTAACCGTGTATGTAAAGTTATTAGAGTAATACTATTCTTATAAACACTCCATCACAATTATTCATCTCACTCATTTTAATAATTTATTGTTATATATAATGTATTTATGAAATTTAAGGAAAATATTATTTATAAGATAAAGATTACCCAACTTCTGTAAACTAATTGGTTTGGAATATCACCAGAAACTTAATTGACACATGAGATTGAGTTATTCCATGCAGGCAATCCTTGGGGTCTTTTTATAATTTATTCACTTTACAAATTTACAATGACATTCCTATAATATTTCTTGTTTTTGTTTTACACCGCAATTATTTTGTTATATCCCTCGTGACGTTACTTTCATAAATTTTATCTCTCACAAATCTCATAAACTTATTATGTATCATGTTAAGAGAGATTAAAAAAACATTTAATATATTAACATATTGATTTTGATATCTTAAATGACAAAAAATTCAACATATTGTTATCTAAATTGACAAACAACATATAAAATAACATGATATCATAAGATATCATAAAATACCAATATGCCAAATGCTTCCTAGATATCAATGTGAAGGGATGAGTGTGGTGATATGATGTAAGATAGGAGTTTGTATAATTTGTGAGTAGCATTACTCCTCCATCACTCAACTTGGGCTAAAAGGAAACATTTCTTCATGTGGCAAAATGAAGGGTACGTATCAGTTTTTATTCCTATAAGCATTGAAACATGTAACTTATGTTAATAGAGCGAATTCATCAATAAAGCCTTTGAGTTAGCAGAAGAAAGAGAAATCATAGCCCAAGCATTGATTTTTTTATATATAAAAAGGGGGGGAAGCGAAGAGGGAAATGATGGGGGTTATACAAGTTCATTTAATTGGATTGTTCCTACTACAAACAAAGCATGAAGAGTTTGCCTCAACGAGTGTCGTTAGTTTCCATATGAGGCAAACCAATTGGCTCTCAAACTAATAGTACTCCACCAACACATACAAGGGCTTCCCATTCAAACGTTCACGACCCTGTCATTAACACCCATCACACTTCATATCAAACTCTGTCATTTAGATCAACAAATTACCCAAATGAATAATTAAAGTATCTACTGTCATTGAAAATCTAACCTTTAACTCTGGTAATTCAATTACACACGCACATTCAACCACTTCCGCTCCAACACGTTCTGAATCAATCAAACTCATATCCAAAAACAAAACATCAGTACTTTATCTATTAACTATCTGATATCACCATTTTCAATTCATATAACAACTCAACAAAAGTACTTACCTAGTAAATCCATAGCTGCACAGAGCGTTCCACCAGTAGCAATCAAATCATCAACCACTAGAGCACGCTCACCAGCTCCAACAGCTCCAACATGCATCTCCAGACAGTCCCTTCCATATTCCAATATATACTCTTGAGATATAACTTTGCCTGCCATCCCAGCAAGCTATGTTACAATTATGATAACTATCTCCTCTTCACAAACCCAACATAAAGGTATAACTAGTAAAT
Organism: Ceratonia siliqua; assembly: GCA_034509205.1. Lineage (NCBI taxonomy): Eukaryota > Viridiplantae > Streptophyta > Magnoliopsida > Fabales > Fabaceae > Ceratonia > Ceratonia siliqua. Next base: position 15,728 of record JASKGM010040655.1, read on the forward strand.
AACACCATGTCATGTATTTTCATATCACTGTATATACGCCAAGTGACAAATTGCAAAACGTTAAAACACGAGATCTATACAGTACACACTTATATCACAGAAAACTATCATAGGTCTCAAACTATACTATTTTGAAATCTGTTCACTACATCACTTCTTTTTCTATAATAAACGTTCACATTATAGCGTATGATTTCATTTTGCTATAAAAAAAATCATACGGAATAATAAATTAAAGGGAAGAACTCAGCCTCCCATTAAGAGATGGACCAGGAGCAGAGGTCTAACCACAAGTCCAAGAAGTAATTGTAAAATGGACATTCTTTACTTACAGTTTAATTGTAGAATGTACTCCATATGGGGTGAACATATATTTCTAAGGTACTCTGAGATCAATGGCACCCTTAATAACTTCGAATAGTCACACAATGATTTCTCCCCATTTCAGTAGGTTACGGTTCAAACTATGGTGCCACAGACTTAAACACCAGAAACTGAATAACTCCATATATATGACCACAAGCCTTGCAAAATTGAAATACAAAATGAAATGAACAAGTTTAAGAATCACTCCACTCAATCTGTTACACAGGCAAGACAAATGGGGAAAATGATGATGAAACAACTGAGGAATGTTAATAAGAAAGAACATCTGGGAACTACTTGGTGAAAAAAGAAAAGATACACAAACAGGATATGGCAACCTTCTGTGAAAATATATAAGTATAAAATAAACATAGTAATGAGGAGATAAACACGTTTAAGTGAAGCATAAAAACATACCAGGCAACTTCTTTGGTTTCCTCAAAGGTACAAACTTCGCTCCTATTGCCAGTGCAATGGGAGGGCCAAATATAAAGCCCCGAGCTTCTATTCCTGCAAAAGAGAGGAGGAACTCATTTTTCAGAAGTCAGATTATGGGAAAAAAATGAATGTGTTGTTGCAAATTACAAGGGGTACAACACCATCAAGAAGATATCTATTAGTGCTGCTACGTGTAGTGGGTACTCACTAAAGATGAAGTAATTCAGCAAAAGAAACAAGATAATTCCATTTTTGTTATACTTGCATGAAAGAAAATTCTTTTAACCACATACCCCACAAGGATACATGAAGTAGCACTAAAAATGAGAAGAACGCAAGAAGTGAAGAGCGAAAATTGGCATTGGCCAAAACATCTAACTGTATTGGCAATAAATCCTGAGACAAAAGCCAAAACTAGAGTATATAGTATCAACTATTTATAGTAAAACAACTTGGGAAAAGAAAATATACCTAAATAGTCACCGATGAAGCATCTTATGTCATTAAGTTGAGAGATGATAAAAATTGGATACGACTACAACACTAACTTACAGATACAAAAACCATAGGCGGCTCCTGATGGGTTTAACCATGATGGAACAGACAATGTCATCCATAACCAGAAAAGTAAACAAATTATTCATGTTCAATTTTAAAGATTTACACGCAAAGAATAGTAGATTATTCTCAATGAGTCACTCAACCTTATTTGGTGAATGACAGCCAGAGCAAGTAGAATAGCAGAATTCAATGGCATAAATAATAAATCCAAGAAGAAGGCGATATCATGCCGTAGTCATAGAATAAATTGATAATTAAACGGAAAACACTCCCAGAAAAAAAAACCACGCAAAAAGGAAAAAAGCAAAACTCAATCCACATGTTTTTAATGAAGAAAGGCGCGCGGAGACTTATCATGAAGGTTCAACGTCCCCAAATGGTGAATATGACATTACAGCCTCATTAAATTGTGTCTATTAACAGGCAAGTCCAACAAGCAGACGGAGCTGAATCAGTAGGCAATCACCTAAAAGGCCAGTTGGTAAGATAGGCTAATTATAATACATAAAGAAAAATCCTATATCTTATACTGGACTTGTACTTCAACCTTTGAAGAGAAGATTCCATACAGGTATCACAGGGCAGAAATTTTCAAAAGCACACAGAGACAGATGTTGAGCACACATAAATGTACAACGCATACCATACCAATTTCATTTTCTAATCAGAAATATAGAAGGGTAAAATGGGAACGAAGGCCCTGCCAACACTTAGGCGGAAGATTATGCCAACACTTAGGCGGAAGATTATGCCAACACTTAGACGGAAGATTATCCCAAGTCCCAACAACTTCATGTACAGAAGTCAGACAGTATGAAACGGATGCAGTAAGTAACACTGCATGTATTGCATTAACATCTAAAGTAATACATAAAGATAAAATCAATAAATAATAACCTCTAGTTTCGTGACTTTCATGCTGTATCTTCCGAAACACAAAACCAAAATTTCCTGCACTAAAAAACCCTATGCACATTGCAATAATCCTAACAGTGGATCATTTGGTGCTGCAAGAGACATTCAAATTTTAACAGGGATTTAAGAAATTAGAAGTTAGAAAAGAAAGAGACAAGGGAATGACAAAAAGAGAATAAACGAGGCACAGTAGATCGAAGTCACCCCAACAGTGAAATATGAGAACCCACAAATATAATGGAGCCAAGCGAAACCGGCCCAAAAGAAACTCGCATCGGCGGGTCCACTCTCCACAAGTTGATATCGATCACCAATGGTCATCCGCGCAAATTGGATCCAAACACATGCCTCGAAGAGCGAAGGAAACAATAGGGAACAAGGGCCGCTCAAGAATACTTCAGGGAGCAATCAATGGCATAACCCACTAACCAGAACTCATAGTCAAACAAAAAAATCACTCCCAAAACCTAAAGTCACTTCCACTGCATACTGTCCCTTAAAAGCATTCAACAAGATAACCAAAAACTTATGCAATATAGTGCATTTCTGCGTATTCTGGCTAACTTTCTCGTAAGCATGGACCCTACCACCTTGAAGTTAACCATAGTGATGAACCTACCCTCACCCAAAAAAAGAAAATTTAAATCAAGTTCCAGGTTTCACCATTTTTATTCCGAAAAGCCATCGAATTTTTTCCTCTTACCAGCAACAACAGAAATATTTTTGCCTTTATATCTTTCAACGAACAAATCGATTGTGTCCTTAAAGGCTTTAGGATCGAGCAATAGAGTAGTGATGTCTTGGAACATAATACCTGCCATTGCAACCATTAACAAGCAAACTGAGAAAACACCAAGAAAAGTGCCCGTCTCTCGAAGACAGAAAGCTTAGAAATTGGAAATCAAAACTCAAAGAAAATACGAATCTAAAACCTCGTGTAGAAATACGTCTTATTTCATAAAAAAAAATGGAGTTGGAGAAAGAAAATAAATTTTCAACAATCAACTGAGTAGGCATATTGAATGCTCTTATCCTCTCAGCGTTCAACTGACACATAATTTAACATAAAAGAAAGAAGGTATAACTCTTCTTCTTTTTTCACATTTTCATGCGGAACTGGTAAGGAAATGCAGAACCAGGCTAGAAGGAGTAAATAGGAGGTGAGAGGAGGAAACAAATATCAGAAAAAGGACAGCAACAAACCCGGTTTGGGGAAATTGGGGACGACACGAATCTTAGTTTTGATGCCATGAATACGGGGATCCTGGTCTCTGTAAGCCGACATTGTATATTCGTCACAGACCAACAAAAAAGGAGCCTCCTTTCGCCCAACAAGAACCAATTTGACAACCCAACTATTAGAACTGAGTACAAAGCCAAAGAGAGAGTAAGAAGAGGAGATAATATATGAAATACAGATGAGAAAGGAAGAAAAGGTGTTTATGGGGATATTTATAAAGAGAGGGTATGCGCTGCCGCGCTGGTGGGGAGGAAGAAGGGTAGGGGGGCCTCTCTTCACAAGACTGTTACTTAGAGTGGTGAGATCCTTTCGATAATTAAGAAAGAGAAGGATCGTAAAAAGGGTTAAAACAAAAAGAGGAATCACGAGGCTTCATTCTCTCCCTCTACATCAGCCGCGGCTAGTTGAGAATTGGCGCGCTCAATGTGTTATGACTTTAATTTTTCTTTCCTTTCAATCCCGACTTGTCCCTCCTCAATATAATATCATGCTTACTTCAAAAAATTTCAATGTGCATCTGTAGCAGTTTAATGAATAGTTACTCAATCAATTATAAACTCGCTTATATAATTAGAAAAACTAATCAAAATTGAAATTCAAAACTTAGTGTTTGGTATATGAGGTTTATTTTGTATTATAAAATGTATTTGCTGCTAGAGATATAGTTTTTCTGTTTCATTTAAAAAAAAAACATTTTAAATATAATATGATATGAGCAAGTTGAGCAATTAAAGCATATGTGAATTAATCTCTTTGAATAGTATATGTAGGAGAATTGCAATGGATGAAAATTTCCGTCAGACAAGATAAGAGTATGGTGTGAAAGTGCAGAATACAAAATATTTAGGGTTGTGAGTCTAGAAAAGTAGGCATTGTACTTGGGTGGCTTGTAGGGTATATATGAGACAAATGCCAATAAGAAGATGGGATTCTAAGCTACCATATTTTTTTTATATTAATAAATTATTATTTATATTATATATTTTTTTTAATTTTTAAAAATATTTTTATATTTTTAAAAAATATTTTTATTTATGAATGAATAATATTAAATAAATTATAGATAAATAATATATAAAAAATATAAAAATTTTTAAAAAAATTTTTAAAATTATATGACATAGATAATAATTAATTAATATTAAAAAATAAAAAAAATTAAGACAAAATATTAAAAAATATATTAAATTTAAATATCAAAAACTATATTACAACTTCATGTTTTTAGCGGTGACATAACAAGTCCCAAGGTTGTTGTGTTTTAGTGTCTGTAAATTAATGTTGTAAGAATGGAAAAGTTTGAGTTATCCAGCTAGCCATTTCATTTGAAGCCAATCTGTGACTCCTCCATGAGGTCTCTATCTGGGGGTTGCTTTCAAATCTGCACAGTAATATTCTGTGCCCAGCTCTCATCCCTTTCACATTAACCCAAATATCCCTTTCTCTTTGCTTTTGCAAATGCCCTTCGCCTAATTACAACAGCTTATATTAACACACCTTCGATTCCTTAAATTCAAGATAGTGACTTGCTTCTTTCTTTTATTGGATCCCCGTCTTGTGAAATATAAAACTGGAATCTTGTGGATATTCCCAATGGATTGCCTCTACATGTGTATTATATTAACAAAAAGTCATATATTCTCCCTGTCCTTTTGAATAACCCAGCCTTTTAAGTTTTAATTTCTACATACATCATGCATGTATTGAAAAGTTAGGAGAATCTGGCCTCTACACCACTGACTACCCCCTAATGCACAGGGAATAGACCCTTGGGCTTGGCTACTAGATATGTCTTCTACATGCATATCTCCTTTTACCATAATAAATGCTTCTTGTCTCTGGTTTTAGATCCTCCAAAGATTTGTGCTCTTGCCCTCTATTCTTCTCACATAGGTAGCTACTGATCATGCCCCCATTATATATATATTATTAGAAACATTCGCATATGTTTGTATTTTTGTGTTTTTTAAACACCATATATTTAATCAAGAGTAGAGGACCTTTCATAGTTATTAAATGGTTGGTCAAAAGAATTTTCCTTTGTCTATTGGTATATACTATTATATATGGTTGTATAATTGGGGTTGGGAGCTCCATGGACAGATAGATATCTTCCAGGATCATATAATTTGGTTTGGTTTAGTTTGGAGTAAACTAAAAGGACAGGCTATAGCAAGTGCTAGACACATCAATCTCTTGTTTTGTTTTTTGTGCAAGTCATTAGTCATCCACGGATTCTCCACCCCTCAGAATAATATTAGTAATAACGACGATGACAACGAGGATATATATATATATAGAAGCGAAAATTATAATTTTCTCAGGAAACAAACAAGCAACGTGATGTATCCTAATCTTATACGCCACAAGAAACAAAAGAATTACAAGAAGCCAACACTTAGTGGGGTTGAGATACCCCCAGACTTAATTACGACTATGCCGTCGCCTTGCCATGGGAGCCGCAATAATCAGTCAACTACACAATGCGTGATGCGCAAACGCTCCTTTCCACCTGGCATCTCTCTCTGACATGGCATTTTCAATTTCCACTTTACCTCTTCCCTTAAACCCGTCCTATATAAAATAAGATATTTAATAATATTATATAAATTATTTATTTTATAAGTTTTTATATTATTTTATATTTATTATAATAACATATAATACAATAAATTAAATAAAATAATCTTATCTTATATTTATTGGTGACAGATACAACATTAGATAAGATATATATTTAACTAATTTAACTAAAATATTTTTATATATATAAAAAAGTATTAAATGTATCAAAATTATGTTTTAATCAATTTTAACAAAATTATTTTATAGATTGATTTGAACTCAATAAATATATAAAAACATCATTAAATTTTTGCCTAATTTTAGACTAATTATTTTTTAGACTAGTTATTTTCTAGACTAATTATTTTTTAAAAACATATTTTTTGGACTAGTTATTTTTTTGCCTAATTTTAGATGAAAAAAATATATTTAGGTTTAGGGGGTATTTTGAAGATAAAAAAATTTAAATCTTATACGAAATTTTTTATCCGCCCATATTCGACCCCCTTCTCTCGTATTTAGTTATCCGTCATTGATCGTATAAAAAATACTAACCAAATAAGTTAATATAATTCATTGTACACATTGAACACTGAATTGTATTAACTTATACTATCTAATACTATCTTATACAACGCACTAAACACACCCTTATAGCTTACTCTATCTACTATTCGTCCCGTCCCATCCCATTTGTTCTTTTCGTTTCTATTTTTTTATCAAATACAAAGTAATAGACATGATTTTTTCTAATTTTAAGTATAAATATTTTATTATATATCTTTTTTT
>JASKGM010040666.1:0-15881 GCA_034509205.1 Ceratonia siliqua
AAAAATATTTTAAAAAATTTTAAAAAAAATATATAAAATAAAAAATACTTAATTATTTTTAAAAAATAAAAAAATCTTAAAAAAAAATATCAAAAAAAAAATAAAGTGTGACGGTAGGATAGTCACACCTTTACCTGCCACCTTTGCTTTTCCACGTTCACTCGTCCATTATACAAGGACATTTTCGTCATTTCGTGGAACTTTATTTTCCTTCTCTTTTATTTTGTTTTTATTAATTTTTTGAGCCAAGGCAGTATCATGCGGGCTAAATTATAAAACATTATCGGGGATCTCTATGATATAATGAAGTCTCCAATTTTGGACGTAAGCTCATGTGCTCCACTAATGGAGAAAATTTTATAGATTTTAAATATGTATTCATCAACTGACGTATATAATTTAAATATAAATTTTACTAATAAATTAAGTCACGAGTTTCAATTTTGTTGATTTTTTAAAACTCAAATTTAAAATAAAATAAAATATATATAAATTAACATTGCATTTATGATGAGGTATAAATATAATCCCTTTTTCTTTTTGGTACACAGGAAGAATATTTTTGGATTAGTTTATGTGCCTATAGAGACTAAATTCTTTTTGAAATGATCTTATTTCCATATCGGCATGATTCATTCAACTGAATAATTTTTAAATATCATATTTTTGTATTTTAAATAATATATATAAGATATTATAATATTTAAAATTTTTATATTTAGTATAATAAATAAAATTTATTAAAAAATTAGATAAAATATTTTTAACTTTTTTTAGAGTTGGCAATATAACTTGATATATTTTTTTAAATAATATTTGACTCCTTTAAGAAAGTGTAGACATATTAATTTATCATTGTTGCTTTAATTTTTCACCTAATTGGTATTAAGAATAAATTAATGTATTCACACTTTGTCATTTTACAAATAAAAAGGATATTCAATATTATATATTAAATCTTATAAAAAAGGACATTTAATTTAACTTAAAAAACAATATATATATATATATATATATATATCTATCTATCTATTTCTTTTTTTGAGTTTTTGAACTATGTAAAAATTATTGAAATGACTACATATAATTAATTTGAAAAAATAAATTTAAATAAAATCATTTAAAATCAAATACAACTACTTCAATAATCATATGGAATTTATCAAAAAAGTTTCTATAAATAGGATAATGATAACAACCATACACCAAATTAAATGCTTCTTAAATTTCGCAAATGTACTTAATCTATATTCCCCATTTTTGTCTCCTAATGTAATTTTACCTCAATTAATTCTATGCTCTCCCGTTGCCGTGTCATGCTTAACCTCTAAATTCTAAAAAATAACACAGCTTTGATTAGCATTTGACATTTTTAACCTTAATCAATAATCAAATAAATCTTCATTTTATTTATTGTTTAAATACATATTAAGATATTCTCATATTAAGAAAAAACATAATGCTCACATATTATAAAAAAATAAACATATTATATATGATTTTATAAATAATAAATATAAATAAAATTTATTAATTAAATAATAAATCTCTATGCATTATCTTTATCCCTCTAAATAATAATTTTTTTAAATTATTTATCGTTTAAGATAATATCACAAAAATTAAAAAAATTATTAAATAATCTTAATTTTAATAAAAAAATTATAATTGATTAAATTATTCTTATCAAAATTAATTTAAATTTTTGTTATTATTTTATTAAAGATAATAATAAATAAAAATAATATTAAAAAAATCATTAATATTTTATTAATAATATAAAATAACAAATAATTTAAAATAAAATAAAAATTTTAAAATAATAAATAATTAAAAAAAAAAGAAATATAAGAAAGGGACAAAGTCTTTTAGTGAAAGGTTTGGGTCGGTGGAGCTGCCCCCCATAAACGCTACTAGTTTGATTTGGTGCCGTTAATCTTGAGCCCCCACGAATAGTGGTACGCCACGTGGGTGCTTACGAAGATTACACATCTTAATGGCTCCGTGGCTGGCCTGTCTTATGGGGCGTGATTCCCTCCTTTTCCAAAAGGTAAACCATTCTAACGTTGATGATGTGGACCAATAATTTACTACCACATGTGGGACCCGGGAATCATCGGTCCCAGAGATTCCTGCGATGCTTTATATTCTTTCTTCAATGGCAAAGGACGCAAGAGGATTTATGATCTTATAATTAATAAACACTTTATTTCTTTATAATATTATCAGGATAATAATAATAATAATAATAACTATTATTTATTATTATAATATTACGATATATAATAACAGTGTTCGAATATGTAATATTAAAAAGGCTGTCAGTGTTATTATCATGAACACTCAGATCTCAACCTTTTCAGTTTAGATTTTTTTATGAATGACAAAGATATTATTATAATTTCCTTTTAGACAACAAAATTTTATCTTTATGCAATTGGCTGTCCGTTTCTCAACCTTTTCAGTTAAGATTTGTTTATGAATGACAGAGATATTATTATAATTTCTTTTTTGACAACAAAATTTTATCTTTATGCAATCGGCTGGAATCCGTTTCTCACTGTCATATCTCTATCGTGGCAACAGCATGCGGTGCATCATTTTAAGAGTGAGATGATTTTGAATCATTGATGATGTGAGTTTGATATTTACTATCTCTTATCTTTTCTTTACTGTTCCTTTTCTAAGCATGAATTTTTATATAAAAATAAAAAAATTGTTAACAATTTTTTTTATAAATTCTTAATAATATTTTATATTAATGAACAAATATATGCATAATTTATAAATAAAATTCATTGAAATCATTTTAGGACAGTTATATTTTTTAAATAACAATTGTGGATTGAATTATATTTTATAGAAATTAATAAAATTCTTAGTCATTAAATATTCTCTTAAGTGCATTAATTTGATGTGAGGATGTAGATGGTTCAATGAACCTAAACAAATATTTACCTTACGACAAAAAAAATTATACCTTTTTTTGGCGGAAAAAAAGTTATACTTAATTACGTAGTGCAATGATATTAGTAATTACTGTATAGCATTTGGTTACTCAAAATTGCATACTGTAAACTATCATTTTTGAAAGGGTGTAAGGTATTGTTTTATTTGAGGTAATAGTATAATATTTTTTTTTATTTTTATATTAATTAATTATTTTTTATGTTATATATTTTTTTAAAAATTTTTATTTATAAAAAAGTAAATTATATAAAAATAATGAATGAACAGTATAAAAATGTAAAAAATTTAAAAAAAATTAATAACATTTAAAAAATTTTTAAAAAAATATGACATAAAAAATAATTAATTAATACTAAAAAATAAAAAATAGAACAAAAAATAAAAAATGAGAGGTAGAAATATAAAACATTATGTTATTGCTTTGAAATGGGACGGTAACATCAAAGTTTTCTTTTTAAAAAATTTAATATAATATTTTATTATTACTTAAAAATAAAAAATATTAATTTAATACTATTAAATTACTTATTTTTATTATATTAAAATTAATTATAAAATATATAATACAATTATCATGCTCCAATTTTTGAGTACATGATTGGTGTGGAAAACCATTGTGAACTAGCATCCACAAGCCTAACAATATCTAAAAAACAAGGGACTCCACACTTTTCTAAATTATACAAAGTAAAGTTTATAAAAATTTTGACAGAGTTTATCATGAAATATGGACATTCCAAGGGATACAACAACATACCGAAAATGGTGGACATGCCCATCCATATACAATAAAGCCTCTAAGACCCATACACTGCATATTTATGTTAAAACTATCATCAACTACCAATATGCACAAACAAGAAACAAAAGAAAATATACGTTCACAGCCTAACCCATATAAAGACACTATCAACTGTCCATATCACATACAAAAGTTGCTCCATTAACTACACCAAAATAACCCACCAAATATCAAGTGGCAGGTTCCTAAGATGTCGGAGGTTTGGAGTTCTGTAATTCTATTTGAAAATTTAAGGAAATAAAATAGTGAGTCACATTAACCCAGTAAGAAGAAACAACCCACCATGGGCACCAAAATATATATACAGAAATTTTGGCAATTTAGGTTTAACTCCATTTACTTTCGTTGCGATAAAGACAGAAATCAAATTTGTATCCTCAAAACATAAACTGGGTAGCATTCAAGTCAGTATCATACTCGCTATAAAGTAAAATATACATCATACAAGCAATTGAACTCTTAATATGATAGATCATTCATAACATATATTTACGGAAACTAATTGTAATTCAGGAAGAATGGGTTGAATGTCTTTTCTCATGAAGCGTCTTATCAAATACGGATTTAGACACATATATTCAAACATTTTTCAGTCAGATACAAATACGGGTGTACAAGACAGAGCAAAACTTTGTGTTAGAAGTATATATTTTAATTCAAATAAAAGTTTATTGTCAAGTACCAGTACTTATCTCAAATAAATAGATAACCAATATGGAGCAAAACTAGCGGATGGTCTCTTAGTCCATGGGTATCCAGATAAACTAAAAGCATTTAGGGTTACTCTATGAGAGTAACTAAAGGATCCATCCACCCCCCAAAAAAAATAAAATAAAGCATTTGGCAAGAAAAACTAGTTCATATAGAGACAATAACAAATATCAATTTTGCAAATAAAATCCTTTCTTTTCACCATGTTAAGTCAGAAGAACAATAATGTTATTACTTCAAATTCAAAATTCAATTCCCATTTGTTTTCAGATATTCCATGTGAATCAAAACTTTATATATATATACTCACATGGAAACACATTTAAATTCTCCTATTCCTTCTATAATACGTAGTTATAAAGGTAAAGTACTTAATATAAGATAAATATAAGAAGCAAAATTATAATAAGTCAATGAAAAAAATATATTTGTGCATACCAGTATCATTTTTATATGTATCTACTAACTTTTTATCTAATTGTCTCACTGCATGAAGAAACTTGAAAAATAAAAGATAGTATCATGTGAACCCGTGGGAATGAATCCCTTGAACCCATAGACAAATTCGTTATACTCGTCTAGGAAGCCAAAAATCGGATTCTAAAAGATCTAGACTCGTTGGTGACTTGTTCCAAGAACCTAGATTGGAAGAACACCACAAAAGGAATTGCATTTGATAAGTTATAAAAGTTCATTCAAAACTAGAAGAGAAAGTAAGTGTCAAATTCAATTTCATCCAAAACATGTTTAACAAAGTGTTTTAGCCACCTATATGTGTGGAGGCTTAAGAACCTTAATCTGACTAATCCTACACAAGCCATGGGCTCCTTAACAAATAAGCCCACAAAAATAATAACATAGGTTTAGCTCACAAAGAAACAATTAAGGCCCTAATAAAAATATAACAATTATAATAAAGCCCAATTACATGGAAAATGTTAATAAGCCTCTTTAATTTGAATAATGTGAACTAGGCTTGGCTCCTCTTCTTTCAAACCCATCTTGAAAGCTGGTATATGCTAGGGGAATTCGACGTCTCAGCCCAAATAGCTTGAACAAGTCCATGCATAGTTTTCTTGATCTTCTTTACTCTTAATCTAGTTATTGGACCATCTGAAACATTTAATGGATCTTTGTTATTCGGCCCACCATGGATTCCATCACAGTATAATTCATAACCTAGCATAGAACCATATTGTCTAAATTATGAGTACTGTCCACATTCATAATAAGTGCTTTATAAGAAGTAAGCATCCTTAGGCAAAATTTCACCCATTACTCTTAAGAGCTTAAGATACCAGTTGTATACGTCAGTCAACACAACAGTGGGTAAGATGAGATCAACAAATTTTTTGTCACCCAATAATATAAGTGGTTGGAAAGAAAGGAAGACTATATTAACATAATAGTTATAGTATGAACCACATTCATAAATACTTTATAACCCAAAATCTATATCTAAACCATTTAAGAAAAACCCATACCTAGGAATGGAAATTTACCAATTTCCTTGAAGCTTAGTTTGACACTTGTTGACTTATAAAATAACTTGTGCTTCCTAGTTACAGTAGCACAAACTAATTTCTTATTCAAACATCACGGTACTGCAACAAAGATACCATATAAATTATATGGATTTGAGTAGCAGATTTGGGTTGCTGCCATTTAGATGCTGCTGAGCAAAATTTCTAAAAAGCGCTGATTTTATTAGAGGAAACTTAAGCCTAAACCTCTCAATACTTACCCAAAATTGAGGACGAAAGAAAACACTGTCAACAAGCTAAAAAACATAACGTTACACTAAAAGAGGCCCTCTAGAACTCAAGACAGCTGAGAGAAACTTCAAGAAAATTCTTATCTATTACTGTTGCTGGTTGGTTCTCCTTGTAAAAGTAAAAAAATATTAGGGAAAGGGAACAACAGTGACAATTTCAGTAAGGGACACTCTATTATAAAATTATACTCTTAACTTCTTCGGTTGACCTAACTTTGTTAGGAACACTCCACCAAGATTTTTCTTTCTTTCAAAAATTAACAAATTAAAATTATAAAACATGTTTGCAAAAGTACCCTCTACATTGTTAGGATGAGCTGCCATATAAGCTTGCTTGTATTAAGCTGAGTCAACAATAGTTATAGTTAGTAAGTTGTATTTTGGTTAAGTTTATGTTGTGTTCCTCTTCTCTGACTCCCTGATATAAGGGTTGTAATCACTACTTTGCAATTCAATTGATTCATTATGAGTTCTATTCATCACTCTTGCTTCCTTGTTTTCTCCTTCATCTTTTTCTTCATTGAACTCATAATCTTATAATGTATCAGGGCTTTAAAGATCCGTCAATGGTGAACCTCTCGGTGGACCATTCTTCCACCATAAACAACTCGTTATTGTCCATGTCCATGAAGGTTGCTACCATTAATTTCAACCATTCACTTTTAGCAAAGCTTGAATAGCAATTACCTGTTATGGCGTCAACAGGTGGTCACTATAATTCGTGGCCACAAGCTCAAAATATTCGTTGAAAACCTTATTGTGATCCCTCCAAAATTCAAGATTACAGAGGATGAGGAAATGTGTAGATTTTTGCAAGCGTATCTTGAGTGGGAATAGCAAGATCAATTGCTGATGTTGTGGCTACTATCCTTTATGTCTGAGCCAATGCTCGTACACATTGTGGGATGTGAATTGTTTCATCAAGTATGGGATATAATAGAGTCTTATTTTCGTTCTCAAAAGAAAGCAAGAGTTAAGTTGTTAAAGCTGCAATTACAAAGCGTGAAAAAGAATCATTGACGGTTACTAAGTATCTTCTCAAGATTAAATGGTGCATGGATGCTCTCATATAGTAGGGCCTTCAGTGATGGTGTCAGATCACATAAATGCCATCTTGGATGACCTTCCTAAAGAGTTTGATTCATTTGTAACCATGGTATCCTCAAGGGGATATAACTATAATGTCGAAGAGGTTGAATCATTGCTTCTTGCTCAAGAGCACAAACTCAAGAAACATGCAAAAAGTCTGGATATAGCATATGTAAATTTGGCTAAACAAACCAATACCTAGTAAAGATTAATTGGGGAGAATGCTAACCAAAGATGTGGCTTCAATCAATAGAGTTTTGGAAATGAAAGCACCCACCAAAGGTTTGATCAAACCTTCTAAGGCTCTTTTAGTGCGCTATAGCTAAATAATTTTCTAAGCAATTTTCAAAACAACACAAAAGGAAATAGTGTAGGGGGATTTGTACCTTATACCCAGACTAGTGAAGACCATGATCCTTTTCATATGTAGCAACAATACAGAAATGGTAGTCAGTCTTAAGGGTTTCAAAATAATCATCAAGGCTTCTTTGTTGGATGTACTCAAGGTGCATTAATACCTAATAATCCTTTTACTCACTTAGCCTCATTAGAATTTCCTTTAGAATTTACCACCTCAAATCCTCTCTTGGATCAACCTTGGTTCATAGACTCTGGAGCTACAAACCACATTACACCCGATTCCAATAATATAGTCACTAATGAGCAATATTAAGGCCAGGAGAAAGTGCTGGTAGACAATGGTAATCACTTGTCTATTGATCATATAGGAAACTCCACTTTAATATAACCTTATTATACATAAATACTTTGCTTAAAGAACTTGCTACATGTCTATAATATCACAAGAAATATTTTGAGTGTCTTACAATTTTCTCATGAAAATAATGTATTTTTTGAATTTCATCCTAATCATTGTCTTGTCAAAACTCAGGCTATATAACCTACACTAGTCAAAGGAACAATTAGATGGGTTTATATGTGTTTGATAAGCTTCACACAATCACCAAGCCATCTGTTCAAGGCAACCCAGTTTCCATGTCAACCTCTCACACTCCAACAACTTCAAGTTTATTCTCCTAAAGCCCAAAGCCCCTTTTGTCTCAACTCTGTAAACCAACAATTTCACCATTTTTACACACACTAGTAGCTTTTGCTAGTACAAATTCTGCACAATTTCATCAGTGGCATTGTAGACTAGGTTACCCCTCCTGTAAGGTGGTGGACCAAGTTCTTAAAAGTTGTAATATAGCTTCAATCAATAAAAGTGCCTCATTATTTTGTGACTCTTGTTGTTTAGGTAAAATTCATAATTTACCTTACTTACCTTTAAATACTACCTATACTAAACCTCTGCAACGAATTCTGATAGATTTACGGGGTCCTTCTTCCCTTGTTTCTTCTAGAGGATTTTCTTATTACATAACATTTGTGGATGCCTTCTTAAAATACTCTTGGATATACGTGTTGAAGTCAAAGTCAGAGGCACTTTCAACCTTCAAACATTTCAAAGTTCTTGTGGAATACCAACTTGGAACCAAAATCAAAACATTACAATTTGACTGAGGGGAATGATGTAGGGCATTTAGCTATAGAAGGGGATTAGACGTGTATAAGAGAGGGGTCTACTGCAGCAGTTTTGTTTCTCTTTTATTTCCTTTTATTTTTTGTTTTTAGTATTTATTTTTTGATTTATCTAATTGGCTTTATTAGGTGTAATGGTTTAAGGTCTTTTATTATTTTATTATTTTTAGTAGTTTTATATATATAGATGCCAGTGTGCAACTTGCACACAGACTTTTGATAATAATAAAGCTATAGTTTTTAATTAGAGAGTGTTCTCTCTCTGTTTTTTGGTAGATTCCAAATTTTGAGTAATTAATGTGTGTTAATTTCTTTGTTACTTTTCTTCTATTTGCATCAATTGGTATCAGAGCACAGATTTATCGGTGTTTGATGACCAATCACAAGGAAGAAGGTGGAAGACCCATTGACGTTAATCGTGTGATAGAAGCCATCTGGTCTGCAATTGAAGAACAATGCCAGCATATGGTAGAAGTTAGTATACTACTTGATGGGTTGGGATTGAATGTTGCTAGGGAACGAAATCTCATGGACATTAGGGCTAAGGGACATCGTGATAGTGACTGAAGTCTATAAGGTTCTCATGGGCATTGGGGCTGAGAGAGTTGCCAAGGGCCAAAACACTGAAGATATTGGGCCAGACTTGGATTCATAGGACGTGAGAGGTGTAAAGACTGAAGGAAAGCGAGTTAATCTAGTTGTGTAGTGAGTGTTATGTTTCGTTAAATAAGGTGAACCACTTTAGGGGTGTAACATCTTCAGATCCTTGTGCGTTGTTGAAGGTAAGATTTGTGGTTTGATTATAGATAATGGGAGTTGTAATAATTTTGTGGCCATGAAGTTGGTGGAGCATATAAATTTACCTAAAGAGCCTCATTCCGCACCCTATGTAGTTAGGCGGGTAAAGAAGAGACTGACAGTGAGAGTAAATGAAGTCTACAGGGTACCTATGTTGATTGGGAAGTATTACAGGAGGAATTCCTGTGTGTTGTTGTAAATATAGATGCCAGTCATGTTTTATTGGGGAGGCCATGATAGTATGATGTGGATGCCATATATAGAGATCAGGATAATGTGTATCTGCTCACTTAGAAAGGTCACAAGATTGCTTTGGTTTCAATAAAGAACACTGGTTCTAGACCTGAAGCTCCTAGGGTGGAGAGTTCGTTTCAAATAGTGGCGAAGTCATTCAAGTTTGAGTCAAAGGAGATTGAGGAAGCTCATGTGGTGATAATGAAGGCACCAATTGGGAGTATTCAGAAAATATAGAGAAGAAGATACCTAACAAAGTGTAGTAATTATTAGGGGAGTTTCAGGAGTTAGTGTTTGAAGATTTACTTGATTAATTACTACTTATAGAAATATTCAGTACCGGATAGACTTGATACTTAGGGCAAGCTTGCCTAACCTCCCATTATACCATATAAACCCTAAGGAGGGTGATATTCTGAGAGAAAAAGTGGGGAGTTGCTGAGGAAGGGGTTTATATGTGAGAGTATCAGTCCTTGTACATTTATGATTTTGCTAATGCCGAAGAAGGATGGGCATATGTGCACATTTAGGCTTAAGAATGGAGACGTTGTATGGTGGAATCTAGCAAGAATCCATTTAACCCAGCATTAATTTGAGGGCGAATTCTTTTCAAGTAGAAGAGACTGGTGTAGGACACTGAGCTATAGAATGAGGTTAGGCGTGCCTAAGAGAAGGGTCCACTACAGTAGTTTTGTTTTTATTTTATTTTTCTTTTATTTTCATTTTGTAGTATTTATTTTCTAATTTGTCTAATTGCACTTATTAGGTGTAATGGTTTAGGGTATTTTATTATTTTATTATTTTAGTAGTTTTATATATAGATGCTAGTGTGCAGCTTGCATACATACTTTTGATAATAATCAAGCTACAGTTTTTAATTAGAGTGTTCTCCCCATGTTTTTTTAGTGAATTTCAAATTTTGGGTAATTAACGTGTGTTAATTCATTGGTTACTTTGCTTCTATTTGTGTGAATTGGTATTAAAGCATGGATTTTTTGGGGTTTAATGGCCAATCATAGAGAAGAAAGTGGAAGACCCATTGACGTTGATCACGCGATAGAAGTCATTTGGGTTGCGATTGAAGAACAACATCAACAGATGGCAGAAATTCGTGCTTTAATAATAATTGATGTAGACAAAAGTAAAGTAACTAGGAAATTACCACACGTTAATTACCTAAAATATGGAATCCACCAAAAAACAGAGAAAAAAACACTCTAATTAAAAATTACAATTGTATTGTTATTTAAAATCTGTGTTCAAGTTGCATAATAACATCTATATAAGACTCTAAAATAATAAAAGAATAAAAGACCCTAAACCATTGTACCTAATAAGGACAATTAGATAAATAAGATAAATAAAAAGAAAATGAAAGAGAAACAAAACTGCTGCAATGGACCTATTTCTTAGCCACACCTAACCTCCTTCTATGGCTAAGTGTCCAACATCAAGGAATTTAGAGCCGTTACTCATTTTCTCATAGAACTTGGAATTGTTCACCATGTGTCATACCCTCATGCTCACCAAAAAAATGGGACCACTAAGAGAAAACATAGAAAAATTGTGGAACATAGCCTAGCCCTCTTAGCACAAGCACATTTGCCTCTAAAATTATGGACCTTGCCTTTAAAACTAATGTATTCCTCAGCAATATATTACCTACTCCCAGCTTAAACAAAATGACACCATTGGAAACCTTGCTTCAAATCAAACTAGATTATCACTCTTTTAAAATTTTTCATTGTGCATGCTTCCCAAACATCTGGCCTTTTCAACTAACATAAAATCAACTTTAAGTCTATAATGTGCACCTTCCTTGGGTACAATGATAATTACAAAGGGTACAAGTGCTTAGATCCATATAAGAAAGTCTATTGGTCAAGAAATATGCTCTTTGATGAATCTGAATTTCCATTCCAACCAACAACCAAGCCGTTTAAACACCCTACTATGTTATCACACTAGTTATAAGCCATTATCCCAATGTTATCTCCATCATTAAATCAGAATGGTACATGTGTAACTTGTTTAGACTCTTTTACTGTGTTACACAGACCTAGTTTTGCTTCAGGTAATATAGAGGTAACCTACTCTAGATCATCCTCTATGAGGACTGATGAATCACTTCCTCTAAGTGAAGTTCATGATATACCACCTTCATCAGTACCTTCATCACCATTGCTTACACCACCTACTGAGTGGTTTTAGCATACATTACATTCATTAGTATAATTGCTTGCACAATCTACTAAGTGGTCTCAACCTGCACCACTTGCTGATTGCTCTTAGCCTGCTACCTCAGATGATCAGTGAAGCCATACCTCACTACACTTACCATCAAATGAATCACAAAATCCCAGCTCAAATGAAGCTATTGCTATAATCACAGCCACAAATCCATTATAGCCCTCACAACAAACCCCACTTAAGTCCCTACATAGCTATCATCCCATGACTACAAAGGCCAGGTTAGGTACATTTAAACCTAAAGGCTTTTTATCTGGCATGGAACCTAACTCAATGGTAGAGGCTTTATCACATCCTAAATGGAAATGTGCTATGGATGATGAATATCAAGCATTGATCAAAAAGTAGACATGGAGTTTTGTTACTCTACCATTCGATAGAAGAGCAACAGGGTTTAAATTGATATACAAAGTAAACGAGAACTCTGCTAGAATAGTCCAGAGATACAAGGCAAGGTTTGTTACCAAAGGGTTTAATCAATAAGAGGGCTTACTTTAAAGAAACCTTCAACCTTGTGTAAAGTCTACAACCATCAGGATTGTGCTCACCCATGCAGTGACTATGGGCTGGAAAAGTCACCAATTAGACATCAATAATGCATTTCTCAATGGGACACTATAAGAAGAAGTGTACATGACATAACAACAAGGGTATAAGCTATCAAATGGAAGCTTCTAGCTTGTATGCAAGCTACATAAAGCTTTGCATGGTTTAAAATAGGCCTCAAGGGCTTAAGAATAGCCCAAGCTCTCATATCCTTTGGGTTCAACTCCGTAAAAAGTGACTAGTCATTGTTTATTAGAGTAAATGATCACAGTACAACCTATATTTTAGTGTATGTTGATAACATTTTGGTGATTGGAAGTTCAGAAGAATATGTCAAGGCACCAATTTCATATTTGAACTAAACATTTGCACTAAAAGACTTGGGTTTAGTGGACTACTTTCTTGGCATTCAAGTGAAAGAGGTTGCCAATGGAGTTTTTCTTTCTCAAACCAAGTATATAAAGGATTTGCTTACTAAGGCCAAGATACAACACGCCAAGCCAATGTCAACTCCATTAACAACATGCCTCAAAATGTTTTCTTATAACAGTGATTTCATGCTTGAACCTAATGTTTATAGATCAATCACTAGTGCCTTGCAGTACATCACAATCACCAAGCTTGAGACTGCATATTTTGTGTAAAAATTCTGTCAATTCATGAGCAAACGATCAGAGGCACAATGGAAAGCTGTCAAACGGATACTTAGGTACCTTGGTGGGACTCAAACTCATGGCTTACTGATACAAAAGGCTTCCAACTTGAATTTAGTTAGGTTTAGTGATGTTAACTAGGCATCATATTCAAAAGATAGAAAATCAATCTCTAGATACTACATTTATCTTGGTGAGAATTTGGTATCTTGGTCCTCTAAGAAATAGACCACGATATATAGATCCAGCATTGAGGCTGAGTACAAGAGCTTACCAGTTGTGGTAGCTGAGCTCACTTGAATCCAGTCCCTGTTGTCTGAGCTAAGAGTGAATGCAGCCCCGGTGCCCTTGGTTCTGTGTGATAATCAGAGTACAATGTTGCTATCAACAAATCTAATTCTCCACTCTCGCACCAAAACTTTGAATTGAATATCTACTTTGTTAGGGAAAAATTTCAGAGGAAGGAAATCAAAGTGAAGCATGTGCCGTCTCTTGATCAGAACACTGACGTGTTAATTAAAGCAATTTCAAGTCCAAGGTTCAATTTAATGAAAGACAAGCTATGTGTGAAGGATTACTCGTCCCTATGTTTAAGGGGAAATGTTAGAAATAGCTCAAGTAGTCCTAGTCAACCACCTTCAGTTTAAGGGGAAATGTTAGGAAAAGCTGGCATATGAGTTGACTTGTATTAAGCTGAGTCAGCAATATTTACAGTTAGTTGTTGTCAGTTAATTGTATGTTTATTAATTTTCTATTACATTCCTCTTCTCTAACTCCCTGATATAAGGGCTATAATCACTACTTCACAATTTAGTTGATTTACTCAGAGTTCTATTCATCACTCTTACTCCCTCGTCTCTCCTTCATCTTTTTCTTCGTTGAACTCATAATCTTATCACACATAAGTAACTTTTGAAATCCTAAAAACTTTCTGAACTTATTCTTTCTCTTCCTTCAGTGAACCATTTCTTCTTCCTTAGCCACGATCTTATTTCTTTCATGCAGAAATTCTTCTTCCATTCTCCTTCTTGTCCGACATGTTTTCTTATCCACCCACTGGCACATACGGTGGTGGATTTAGAAATTTTAACTAGTGGAGGTAAGAAATAGACTATAAATATTTTTACCAAAAGAAAATATTGTAAATAAGCATAAATGATAAATCATGTGAGGGCAACTTCCAAATTTTTATGGTGACAACATTTTTCACATATATTCATTAAAAACTATAAAAAAAAATTTAGCTTGTGGGGGCAATTGCCGCCACAAGCTAAAACGTTGATCCACCATTGGGCACATACCCATATCATCCTCACTAGATTCCTTACCAAACCCACCACCATCATTAACAACTCCAAAAACAACCTCGTATCTCCATTACCACAATTGATTTTTGGGTGAAAAATAGAAAGAGCAAATATGTAATGAAAGATAAGGACATTTTGATCTTATTAAACAAAAAATAAGCCTTTAACTAGACGATAACTGTTAATTTAATGTCAATTTTAAATTTGGGTTTAGTTGTAGCGTATTATTCATTTACTGGGGAAGGTTATGTATATTTTTAGAATAGAAATGAGGACCGTGTAATTAAGGCATTTATCAAAGAGAGAAGAGTATTTTACTTTAAAATATGAGAATAGGTCTTTCAAATTTTACAAAGAGTTATACCTTCTCTTACTTTTCAATGGAGTGGAAGTGGGAGCAAATTGAGAAACATGTGTTTAGATATTTAAGTTGAATATACATATTGTTACTAATTGACTAAAATGTTAGATTACGTGGGAATACAATTCAAGAGCAATATAAGAACTTTATGACAAATTTGATATGTTGATAAAGCCTACTCTTAATTCATATAGTAGTGTAGAGATGAGTCATGTGGCAATGCTGTGTTTGATCATAATTTTTAAAATTTGACGTCAACATGTAAAATAATGAATAATAGATGTTATGCTTTATATATTTACAAAATAAGAAAAAATTAAATAGAACTTTATTATCAATGATAAATAATTATTTATATAAAATATAGTTAATTGCATTATTGACATTAAATTTGAAATTAATTAAATGCATCATGTACTTAAATTATTTGCAAGATATAAATAAGTGATCGATTAGCAATATAAAATTTAATAAAAATTTAGAATTTAATTAAAATAAATTTGTTTAGACTTTTAAATTTATAATAATTATAGCTGCTTTGAAAAGCATCATATATGACTTTTAGATGCATTACCGAAAGACTTTAATCAAACAACTTTACGACTTGTCAAAAATCATAGGTTGATATTAGTTTACTCATATTTTACAAAAGTCGTTAGTTTTTTATTTTTTTTAATTTTTTTTTATCAATCATAACTTATCGGGTAACTTATTCTCTGAAGTCTAAAGTGTATCTTTCTCCAAATTTCTTCCTATTGTGAAAGAGTAAGGTGAAAATGTTATTTAATTATTTCTCCTTCTTAGGAGTTGTTTAGCGCATCCATTTTCTTCATTCTATTTTTCT
>JASKGM010040677.1:0-22600 GCA_034509205.1 Ceratonia siliqua
GAGCATTCTAGAATGTTGTAGCATGTACATACACTTTGTAGAAAGTTGTAGAGATTTCTAGATGATGATTCTTAGCCATTGGATCAAATCAATCTCCACCGTCCATTGAGGAGGTGGGAGGCTATATAAACCCCCTTGTGGTCTCATTTGCATCATCCAAGTCTTGGAAAGCATTCTTGAGTAAAGCATTCTCCAAGTTCTCCAAACTCTTTCTAGCTTTCTTACTTTACTTTTCTAAGTTCTTAGCATCTTTACTAGCTTAGCTAGTATTGTGCCTAGCTCATCAAGGAGAGGCTGACTTGTTTGTTGGAGGTGCAAGCAAGTGCCGCACAGGGCATTGGTGAAAAGACCAAGCACGTGACATATTGTGGGGAAAACATTTGACAAGATAGTTTTAAGCAGTGAGAAAAATGTGCTTATAAAGGTTTGTAAAGTCTTACCTCTTATATTACTTTCTACTTAAGTTCAAATTTCATTAGTTTTTAGTTTTCAGTTCACAAAAGAAAAAAAAAAATTGCCTTTTGCTATTAAATTATTTGCTTGACATAAGCTATGGCATGTGTACCCCCCATTCTTACAATATAGAAACTAAAGGTTTCATAGAACTCTCAATAAGAACAAGGTTTTGGAATGTGCTACTCCTTAATATTGTAGGGTAAATTTTGTCAAAAAATTCTTCAGAGTTTTAAGGGTTTTTTCCCCTTGGTATAAAAAGAGTATATTGGCTAGCCTCTTGATAGAGATGGTACTCAAAGTCATGACTGTAAAACAGGTTTTCACACCTTGGTGAATCAACTTTTAGGCCACAAGCAAAAAAGTAGAGAAGTTGGCTAAGCACTACAAAGTGTCAAGTAATATAATTTTTGCAAGGATAGATGCTTCAGTAAATGAACATCCTAAACTGCAAGTAAGTGACATTAAAACTTTGTTGTCTTGGTTTTTCTTTATGACATGTAAATTGTTTTCCAGCTTTATATTTGGCTTATAAATTAAAATAGGTTGCATGAAGACTTTTATAAATGGTGTTCATATGATCATTTATATATATAGTGCATGGTTTTCATTTCCAAAGGGAGCCCGATCACTTAATTTTGTGTAACTGAAACAATTTGCCTCATTATATTATAGTTGGCATATTTAAAAAGGAGCATTTTATTCATCCTCTTCTTATAAGGGGAGTGTTTTTTAACTTGTAATTTTTTGTCTACAGATGGAACATAAGGTAATGATCAAGTCCTATCTCGAGAAACCCATTCTTCTAAAGTTGTGAATAACTTGGTTGACATCACCAAAGAAGAGGTGCAAAAAAAAAATCACTAGCCAATGAGAATGAAAAGCCTTTTACCTTACATTTTGAAGATAAAGAGGCTGGAATAACATTTCCAAAATACAGCAGCTTATCCGATGCAAATGGACAAGCTGACGTTCATGCTTTGGAACAAAGCTTGAGTAAAGGTTTATATTTCATGTTTTCTACCTCCAATTGCATTTCACATGTCTTTACATTGAACTCAAGTAAATGTATTCAAAAGACTTGAAGTTTATACGTGTATTTTAGTTTTCACTATTTCACATATCATTGTTGAAACTTTATGGATGAAGTGAAGCATATGATGGATGGAGGCATATATGTTGCTATAATTTGTTGTAATATAATTGTGTAATACATGATTTATGGTTTTCTCATTCTTCCATCATTTTATATTGTTTTTTTATCTAATAACAATTCATTTTTGGTTATATTGCCACTGGTTCTAATTCGGTGTTGAGGCTAAGTAATTTGGGGCATTATAGTTCCATGATGGTCACTGGCATTGCTTTTGGAAATTAGCTAACCAAGAATTTGTTACCTGTTACAATACTTTAACTTCATTGATATTTCTTGTTTTTATTTTCATTTGTATATACCATGAGGAATTCTGTAATAGTAATATGTCTGTTCACTTTTTAATGGATTGCACTACTATATCGCCAACTCTTGTAAAGCAGCTTCAGGAAGAAACAGGAGTTGGAATGATGGATTGCAAGAAAGCTCTATAGAGACTAGAGGGCATATTGTCAAAGAACAGGAGTTCATTAGAAAAAAAGTCTTAGGAAGTACAAAAAATAATGCAAGCTGAGCCACTGAAGAATAGGTTCTTTAAATGATTCATTTTCTTCTTTTAATAGGTTACCTTATTAAATACTTTAAGGTATTTTCTGTTTTTCCTTTAACTTTTGATATAGAACAAAAGGAAACGATGGTAAGCAATGTGTTATTTTAAATTTTATGTACATAAAACTAGACTCTTTTTTTGTTTCGCCTGTTGATAATTTTTTTCCTGTAGATTGGTAGCTAAAATTAATATGGAGAGAAAAATGAAGAACCAGAAAGCAAAGTCTGAATCATCTGAAGGGCGAAAGCAACTCAGCAGTGTGTGAGTGACCCAGCGGAATCTTGTCTACATAGTTGGGTTGCCTCTTAAAACTCTCCTCCTCTCCACTCTTATTCAAAACTCTTTCAATCACTTATTCAAATCAACAAAATTTACATAATCATTTTTTGATATGCTTTGTTAGTATATTTTAAAGAACCCATAGATTAATGTGGAGTCTTGAATCTTAATAAGTGGTTGAAAGAGTTGGTCAATTAAATTATTTGCAAATCAGGTTCTCCTAATGTAAATTGAAAATTACCTTTTATGTGGTTATTGAATTTAGTATTGATTAATAGTGTAGAAATGACTTTGTTCATAATTATTCTTTTGATATATGCGGCATTAGTTCATGCTGAATCTGTGCTTGGATAGATAAATCATAAATTAATTTTTTTGCTAATAATCTTTTATGAATGAAAACTATAATTTGAAGACATGACATGAGATGCAACCCAAGTGGTTCTTTCTTTGCATATCAAAGAACTGTTGATAAGATGCATTTGTATGCTCGACATTATATTTTGCTAATTTGAGTATATATTAATTGTGGATTTTCTTTCTCTTAGAAGCTACTGTGACTAATTCTTTGCATATTTTGACTTGATCACTTGGTAGTGTGGATTGTTAAAGTTCGTTATTTATGGTGGAAATTCTCCTAATTGTTGATATTGCATGTATCAAGTTGCTAGCCTAGAGAAAATTCTGGGGCTAAGAGGACTGATGCCAAATCCGAAAGCTAGCACTGTAACAGCCAATATTCCTCAGGTATTATCAACTTGTTTCTTTCTTTTAAGTTCACTACACAATTGCACATGGTTGCAGAATTCTAAGATAATTATCTTACTTTCTTTTTGTTTTTGGTTTTTCCTTTTGGAGAGGAGTAGAAGATAAATTTTAACGGCTTTGAAATCGTTTGACTTGTGACAAGGAAGCAAGTCCCTTGTCTTACAAAAGTTCTGCACTCAGCTAACTGGAATCCCTTAACTTTCTTCTATGCAGGCTATAGCAGAATTCAAGCAAGGCCAGGTTGAATACAGGGCAAATAAAACTGGAATTGTTCACTTACCTTTTGGAAAAGCTGATTTTTCTGTAGAGGACCTTCTTGTAAACTTGATTGCTGCCGTAGTACGTTCTTCTTCCCAGATGTTCCTATCTAAATGCATTTCAATCAAAAACAGACTATTAATTCATTGTCATAATTTTACACAAATCACTATTAATTCATTGTCATAATTTTACAGAAATCACAAAGCAATTTGGTAGCTATATTCATTCGAGTTCTGTCTTGCATTATATTTGTGCTTTTATATAAGTAAAATCTGAGAATCCATCATTTCTTTGATCTATAGCTCCTGAAGTGGGTTCTAACAATATAAGTAGAGTTTGGAGGATTGATGATACAAACAACAGTTTAGTCAGCAAACATAATGGAGATTAGAGATAAGGAACTTGACAAAGATCACATGCATACATAAATTTAGTCAGCAAATGAGCTTTAATGTATCTAATTAATTATAGTAATGATAATTTTCAAAATGAATATATAAAGGTGGACCTAATGATGCTCATTGGTCTCTTTCAAATTGTTGAATGCTCGAATGCTACTCTGGTTCATATCATCTGACATCAAATTTTCACTATTTACTTTAAAATCTGATAATCTTACCCCTACTTTTTTGCTTTTAATTAATTGATGGCAGAAGCAATAAGACGTGTTAAATCAAGCAAGTAAAAACTTTCATTTAGTGGTTATGCTTGTAGTCACTTATTGACTTCTTGGTTGCAATCACTAGATTTGGCTTTTTTCTTTTTACTAGCTCATGTCTTGGCTAATGATTTATAAGTTCACTTATAGGGTCAATATGCTTTTGCTTTTATCCTGAAGTTTGAGCTTATGCACTACCTTATCTCTGAAACTGGGTTAGTTAATGATGCATTTTCTCTCTCCTGGGTGAATTGATCAAGTGAAGTTAAATACAATGATATTAATTGAACTGTAGTTAAATTTTATCATTGCGATTATGTAAATTTGATGCTTTACATACTGTCCTTGTTGATGCAAGTGTTCATATCAATCTACCAAGAGCTGGCTATCGTACACCCTAACTAATGGTACCCAGGTTTGTCCAGTTCCAATTTTTAAAGTTCAAATAGATACTTGGTCACTTTGGCCTATCCATCATTTAGATTCTCTTTCTTTGACTTGTCTTACATACTATGCAGTTTTAATTGATAGGCTTTGTTTAATTATACCAGTGATTCTTGGGCTTCAGAAGGCACTCATGGTGAAGATTCTGTTCTATTGCAGGAAATCTTATATAATTGATGTTTTAGGCATATTTTCTTTTCTATTTTCAGTCATGTTTAGGATTTTCTTAGTGTCCTTTCATTTCATTTATCATGAATTCATGCTCATTACATGTCAGGATGTTTTTGTTCCATACCACTCTGACCAGAATAGAATAGTGTTCAGCAGCAACATATATGCTTATGTAAACTCTTTTTGTTGATATTGTTTGTTTAGACAGAGCATAGAACTATGTATTTGTTTATTTATTTTTATCTCTTTTAGGGTGTAGTAACCTGAAAGTTATGGTTTTGAGGGTGAATCAGAGGCAGTAAAATTGTGGGTTGAAGGTTATTGATGGCGTGTTAAGGGAAGGGCAATTTATAAGCAAAAGGATGTGGTTTTACATTTAGTGTAGCGTGCCTTCTAAGCTACCTCCCCACTCGGTTTAGCGGCGGTAGCCTAGTAGCGGCCTTAGTTTAGTTGCTGCTTTGGTGCTATGAACAGTACCTGCAACAATGGGATCTTGGGTTTGATAGGTTTTGGGACTCTATTACAAGTCCCACAAGGAGGAAATGGACATTAAAATAAAACCAATAACATAAATAAAATAATCACAACCCAATACAGGGGCATAATTCGGCCAGTAATTGTTAAAGTTGTTAATTGCTTTGAAGGCACGTAACAGGTAGAAAGTGTGTTGTCCTGGGATGTATAAGCTATGAGAAGGCATGCTCTGGGATGACTTCGACATTGAGGTGCATGTGTTGCATTGTACTTTTGTTTGGAACTTATATACTTTGTTACTATGTTTGGAATTAATGAGGCCTCATAATAATTTGTTACATACTTTGTTACTTCGTTACTATGTTTGGAATTAGTGAGGCCTCATAATAATTTAAAATTTTATTAACAATTTACTATCTTAAATTTTTAAATAGAAATAGTTATCTAATTTACATGTTAGTTACTAGTATAATTATATAATTTAAAAAAAATATTTTTCATAAATCAAAAGATAACATGGTGTAGTTAGTAAATATTAATAATTATTTAAAAATACAATACTTCTTACTTATATCTCTATTTTAAAAAATTAAACAATTTGAATATACTAATTAATTCAAGTATTGCTCTAGAGCATATCTACAGATTGACATTAAATTTATTAATTCAAGTTAACAAGTGGTGATCTTACAAATGATGACAAAATATTTTTACTGCCAGAAGAACTAACTCAATTCACGCTTTGACTTTAAAAAAAACACAACTTGTGGAGAAAGAAATTTATTAAGTGAACATAATATATTACAACTGGAACATGAAACGTTAATAAATGGGCATACATAATAGTAGTGACTTATTTAGGAAACACCTGCTCCAACCATGAACAAGTGATCAAGTACAGAGCATTACATGTCTTCTGGCCATCAGAAGTTATTCTTTTGTTTCAGAGTTGTCCTAAATTGTAGTAGTGATTTCAGCAGCATAAATGTTCTTCATTTAAGATAGCCCTTTCAATCTTGTTTGGCAGCTTGGAGATTCAGAGATGAAAAATTTATCTTAACCATGATGAATCCTTTGTCACAATCAAAAGCAAGCCTGTAGGAAGCAGTGATGCCAATGCGTTAAGGACAAGTAACAAGTGTTATATGTATTTGATATAGTCAAAGGAAGGTTAAGAGAATTTACTATTGTGATCCTTTCTTGTATCCAATACTCCATACTCAAGATCATAGTTCAACGTGGTCTGAAGCCTGAAAATTAGCGACAACAAACCAGCAGAACAAAATCAGTGAAGTTTCAGAATTCAGACTAAACTAGAAGTTGTAAATACTTGTCCACTGAACAAGAGCAAGATGTAAGAAGCTCTAGTGCAGCTGTCAGCAACTTTGTGAAAAGGGGTTGGACCTATCAAACATTTCACAATATGAAATAGCTAATTGGCACTCAGGAAGATTGTTAAACCAGCAAATTATCATCCAAAACCACCATAAAATAAAATAATTACGAAAATACGGGGAAAAAGATAAAAGAAGCAATACATCATCTGAATTACTAGACTAATTTCCGTGTCATTCACCTGTACTGATAAATGGATGTTGATCATATATCATAATTCTTTCTGGTTGATAATGGCTATCATGAGGATTAGGACACTCGGGAGCCAAGTCAGACAAGTTGCATGTAATGTGTCTACAAACAAACAAATAATCATACAGATTGAGTACGAATAGCACCTTTAAGATAAAGAAATAGCATCGTGCTTACTGCCAGATAAAGTGATTTTAACTTTCCTACTGCAACCACATGAATATACTTCGGACATCTCTCAGTGTAGAAATTGAAAGCCAAATTTCCTATATGCACACAAACACACTAAAGAAAGGAAGCTAATTTTAAGTTTGTATGAAAAAGAAAATGTTACATCCCCATATATTACAGAAGGTTGGGTCGGCAGCCCACTAAAGGCGGTTTCTCCCCTCAGGAGTGGAGTAGGGGAGGCTGTTTTTAATTTTTAAAATTATAAATTTTAGTTTTTTAATTTTTTTAATTTTTATTTTAAGTAATAAATTTAAAAAAATTTAAAAAATAAAAAAAGAATCAAAAGATATATATTTTTTTGGTTTTCTTATTATATTTTTTGAATTATTTTTTGATTAATGTGTTATGTAAATTTTTTCAATATTTTTTAAATTCTTTTAATTTATTTCTTAAAACAAATTATAAAAAAAATTAAAAATTTTAAAAATAAAAACAATACTCCTAAGTATTGATACTCATAAGCATTGTAACATTCACCATGTGGTAAATAATTTGTAAGTACAACTTTAGAATAAAAATGTTTAAAATGAAAATGTCAATTGTTGTTACTTGTTAATGATTAGCTTTACTAACCATCAAAATAATCACTTATGGCCTACCTTTTTTACTATAAATCTTAGAAGAATGTTAACCACACAATTATAAATCAATAATTTAAAGTACATATTTTAAAGAGTTTATAATGGATTGATTACTTTAGTTTCTTGCTTCTTTGTTTTATTATAAAACTTTTCATGATTCACATTAAATCTTTTTGAATTTTGGATGCTTTTGGCAACTACACATGGCCACAAATTTGCTTGGGCGCTGGTCGCACTTGCAATTATAAAAAATTACGAATTTTAAATTTTTTCAAAGTTAAATAAATAAATATTAAAAAAATAATATTTTCTTTATTTAAAAATACGTTTAATATTGTCCTTGTGTGCAGAGGCTGAGGATGGTAGAGACAGGAGGGTGACAAGCCTCCCAAATTTTTTTTTAATGTAATTTTGCTTGAAATTTTTTTTTCGGCTTTGTCCTCCTAAAATTAAAAATTGTTATGTAAATAATTTAAAAAAAATATTGTCCCTACAAAAATTTCCTTCAAGATCCGCCACTGCTTGTGTGTTAAGTCTTATTGCAGAATTTATGTTTTTGCTACAATGAAATTATCTAAAATTTAAATGGCTTGAAGAACCAAGACTTTTACGTCTCTGTTTAAATGGTGAGGTAAGTATTTCGTATGGTAGGTTGCATGTGTTGAAATTCAGATGCTACCTTTTGACCTTTATCTTTATTTGGATTGCTATATTGACAGAGTCAACTAGTGAATAATTGGAGAACCCTCCATGATTCAAGAGTTTTTCCAGTGGTTGAGTTATGCTGAGCATGTAACATAAGTATCAAAATTTAATATTTGATTCTTGCTTCATTTTATTTTCCTATAGTGAACTGGATGAGGTTTAATTTTTAGATTAGTAGCGCGCTATTTCTTTCAACAGAGTCAAGAAGTGTTTAGGTGTACCTTCATTAGTTTCTAATTGTTCTTAGCTCATAACGTGAGAATCGTGTTCATTATTGTTTCTCAAATTCCCTGGTTAGATCATTATTACTGTTGCTATTTTGATATTCCTCAACTACAACATTTTTAACCCAAAACATTTTTTCTTCAAGGTACGAAGGCACTGTTTGGGATGACTATGCCCATGGGAAAGGTGTTTATGTTTCTCAACAGTAACTGGTCAGGTTTGTCTTTACTCCATTATGGCAATTGATCCATGCTGTCTGTTAAATAGCCTAGATGCTAATAGCAATGGCAGACAAAGTTGTGTTTGTATGTATGTAGGGATGAGCAATTAGCCATCCTGTTGGGAAGAGTGCTTCCAAACTCCTAGGTTTATGCAAAAAGTGACCAAAGTTGATTTAAGCAAGACATACATATTTCATAACTATTGTTCTTATCGGCAATAACTTATTTTACAAAATTAGTTCTAATAAGAATATGCATTAAATGTTTATCTTTTTTGTGAAGGTATATCACATTTATTTTTCATATTTTCTTGTCCCTAGTTATATTCATTGAGCTCTATGACTGTGTGTAAGGCTGTTTGCTAATATTTTTTTAACTAATGTTAGTATCTGCTGGTCTCTCCCCCTTGTATGTATAAGCTCATCATTAATCTGTCAAAATATCCTCTGTCTTTTTATGTTGTTGATAATTTGTAATCCATTTTTTTTTCATAGGTATGAAGGTGAATGGCTTCAAAATAGCATGGAGGGTCAATGTGTAGTTGAATTAACTAAAGTATTGAAAGTTAATGAAAAATATTTAGAATGCAAGCCAACTGTAGTTTTTGTGTCTAAATTCTATACCCAAACAAAGTCAAATATAAAAATCATGCAATTGTTATAGTATGGCAATTTCAATCTGCACCAAACATGTACAAATTCGGCATGAAGAGATTGAAGGGTATTAATATGGTGATTTAACAGATATGATGCAAAACATACTTGAGATATAAAAATTTGGCTTTTTAACTGAGGAATTCTATACCCAAGTGATTATCAAATATATTTATTTTAAAAATTCTAATTGAAGAACATTAGAAAAAGTCAAGCTTGAATCAAAGTTGCCCTCCAGAACAATGCCAATTAAAAAAGCAAGTTAGAAATATTCAAACAACAGTCAATGGAAGGGGGAAGCACATGTCCTAAATTTCTGCATAAAAGGTTTATTGCAGTCAACTATCCAAGGAGAGGGGGTTCATGTACAACAATGAAGAAGTAGGATTCTAGGAATGATTCAAATTCAATCCACACAAATTGACCTACCAATATAGAGATGAAACCGACGAGGAGAGGAGAGCAGTGGGAGAGAAAAATTTTGTTTTCATTAGGAGAATAAAATATGCACCAACAATGTAAAATGACGGAAAAAACATGGAACAAGTTAAGAATACCCTAATAAGAAGAAAGGAACAAATTACAGTAAAGAAAAAGAAATTTCCAACAAATTCACGCCTTAAATTGCTGCCAAACAAACACCCTTAAATGAGATGGAGACAGAGATAGAAGAGATCCCAACGAATGAGGCAGCCATCATCCAATGGAAGCGCGTCTTCGGTGTTGGCCAGAGAGGAAGCAGACTCAATATTCGGAATGCACAATGAGTGGGAGAGGCGAGATGGAGACCAGGGAAAGAGACGAGATGGAGAGTTGGAGACCAGGAATGGAAAGAGGACCATTTTGCAACCTAAAAAGGATCATTCTGCAATTAAGAAAGAGGATCAATTTAAAAAAAACATATAGTTAAACAAATAAATTTAAAAATTACCGGTACTATGCTCTACGATCCCAAAGTGGGACGATAGAGGAGTAGGACCCAATTGAAAACACATTTTATAATTTGAGCAAACTCACTGAGTCAACTCGCCATAGAACAACAAAGTGGAGCCATAGAGGCAATGGAAGCTTTAGAGGTGGGGGCAGAGGTGGCAGTCGAAGACCAGAGCAGAGGGAAACGAGTGAGTTGCTTGGAGGGTTCCGGCAAGGGGAGGCAGAGATTAAGGTAGTGGCAGTCTGCCCCTCTTTATGCTCCCAAAAAGCAATGTATTTCGAAAATTTACGTTTGCCCTAACAGACCGAATTTAGTTTAAGGGGCCCACAGTTTGTCCAATAGGCTCCAACTTTGATTGTTAGCACAATTTCCAGAAAATTGAAATATGGGAAAAAAAAATAAAAAGAGAAATTTGAAGAGGTCATAAAAAATCCTAGTAAAATCCAGAAAATTGAAAAGTAATAAATGGCCCCTATTTTGCATGAATGTTTTCTTGAGAAGTGATTTATGTGTAGTCAAAACTGCCATATTATGTGTAAGTTAAAAGCTAACCCTCTTGATAAAACTTGCTGATTTTGTTGTAAGTAAAGACTCCCTTAGCTTGGGAATAGAAATCTTGTTTAAAGGCTTTTTAAGTAGCGACTTATCCATAACGGAAAGATTAAAGAAGACAAGACATTACATTAGATATCACTGCAAGATTTGCTTACGTAATTGAAAATCTTATAGTAAAAAAAAAATTCAGAAAAATTCACAATATTGCATGCGCGCGTGTTGAAAAGTCGCTAGCTAAATGAAGTCTAACATTAGCATTGTAGTCAATTTTAACATTAGTTGAGAAAGCATACAATTAACTTAGGGTTTATTAGTACAAAACCTCTTTATAACAAAAGGACTAAAATATACAATATTAAAGAATCTTCTCCACAATAAAATCCAATTTAACATTGTCTAATTTGTCCAATCTTTTATGTTTATAGCAACTATACCGAGAAAGAACGAAGCAACAAATATTGATTAAAAAGTGCATGGAAATAAAAAATTAATATTGCAATATATAGTTAGACATGAATGGTTTGTGAGTTAAGTTATTGACTCACTTTAAAAAAAAAAAAAAAATCTAATTACTATGAGGAAATTTACATGCTACTATCCTTATAGTGTGACTCTACATAGTCTAATTCAACGCCAAGACATCCTATAACCATATCAGACATAGAATCTGAATTCCCTCCCACACAGCCACATCCTCAAGTTACTGGTAACTTGTTTTCCGCTCTTGACGTTGAACACATTCTCCTCTATGCAAAGCGTCAATTAAGCAGCCACACCAACTTTCACCGTGGCCTCTGCTCATCTCTGCATCTGGTTACTCTCTTTACCCGTTGCAACCTTAAAAACCCACTCAAACACTCTCACACACCACACACTACGGTAACAACTAGCCCCATTGCCTTTCTATTGAGCTTTCTTTCTAAACAACAACATGAAAACCCTTTATGAGAGATTATCGGAATTCTATGAGAAATGGGTTTTGAAGCTTGAGCAGATTGTCCATGACCTTCTTCAGGTTATCAGAGCCAAAAACCAGGTGGTGATCAATGACTCAGCTTCAAGCTTTGCTGTCTCCGTTTCTTCGCTTCGGGGTGGCTAACTCCTTTGGAGAATTCATACCTGTGGGTCACCGGTTGCAAGACTTCTGCCATGGTGTTCCTGCTCATTGATTCAATGAAGAACCTGCCTATGCCGGCCGTAGGGTGGTGCCGCTGCCGCTGTTCCTGGTGTCCCCAAAGCAGGGGAGGAAGATAGAGGATCTGAGAATAAGGACGAAGATGGAGGAGGAGAAGGCGGACAAGGAGATGGAGAGGATTCATATGTGCTGGTCCATAGCTCATCAGAGAATGGCGGAGCTGGAAATGCGGGTGAAGAACCATAACCTCGGCGTTCTGTGTTTTTATTTTTTATTTTTGGTACAGAAGAAAAATAACTAGAAAAACTACAGTATAGAAAAATCTATTGCCATCCTATCCACCAAAACATGAAGCTCTGCTAGAGGATGCTCATTCACTAACCACCATTCTTGACCTTTTGCACCTAATTTCACACACAAAATCAAGGATGAAAATATCATGTTATTTAAGCTGAAAGGCACAAAATGTTTCCATTTCGTGTGAGATCGAAACTAATCAACAAGCAAAAAAATGAAATTCCACAATTTCGATGGAAAAGTTATAGATTCGATCAGTTTCGTATGGAATGTATATATTTCAATGAGTTTCAAACGAGATGGAAACTGATATTACAACACTTATTTCTCAAAAGCCAAAATTTCAAGGAATCTCTTTAAATTATAGACATTCTCAAAGGTCAAACCAAATATAATTATAGAACAAAATGCCAACACAATTAGAATCTGAAGTTGAAATTGAAAAACTATTCATGTCGACAAAGATCCTTTATTTCTTTTCTTTTCTCCAAAGATGAAAATATTGTGTTGTTTTGGTCGAAATACACAAAATGTTTCCATTTTGTGTGAGATTGAAATGAATCAACAAGCAAAAAACGAAATTCCACAATTTCGGTGGAAACCTTACAGATTCGAGCGGTTTCGAACGGAATGTATATATTTATGAGTTTCAAACGAAATGGAAACTGATATTACAACACTTCTTTCCCAAAAGCCAATTGGGAATCTTTGTAAATTACAGAAATTCTCAAAGGCCAAACCAAATAAAATTATAGAGCAAAACACCAACATAATTAGAATCTAAAGTTGAAATTGAAAAATTAACCATGCTGACAAAGATCCTTTATTTCTTCTCTTTTCTCTCGGCTCTTGCTCTTATGAAATTTTGATTGATTCCCAGTTTCCCATATCCATAAAAAACCCCCGGATTTCGTCATCCCTCTGATTTCTTCATCTTTCTGATTCCTTCTTCTAGGATTTCCTTCAGATCCCATTTTTCTTGCCATTGCTTTTGAACCATTGTTTCTCTCTGCATTAATCTCCCTATGATTGCTTCGCCTATGCAACTCCCTTCGACTTCCTTGTTCTTTTGCATTTGGCAGATATGGGTTTTTAGTTTTTACTTTATCTGAGAGTTTTGGGGCAAGACAAGAAGGTAGAGGTGGAAGGTGGTAATAATTAAAATGAAAGCCACTAGACTAAAAGGCACATTCCAATCTATTCCGATTTCTATCTTTTTTTTAATGTTTTTTAAATTGAATTGGGATTTCAATATTTGTAATTAGGAGGAGATATATTTATAATTTATTTTTTTTATAAACTATTGTGAGAATTTTTTTAAAAACTATTTGTATAATTTTTGTTTTGCAAAGCGTATAGTGTTTATATGTAAAAAATATTAGTGAAGGAGCAGTTATATCTCTTTGTGTTTTTTTATTGTTTAAAAAATAATAAATTATGTTTTTGTTCTTTCTGTTTATCCTATTCTCAAATATTTCAATTTTAAAAGTGAGTATGGAACTAAATGTCATGTTTACAAATATTTTATTTTTTTTACAAATATTAAAATTTTAAATTTTAAATTATTATTATAACAAAAATTGAAAAAAATATCTATTATTTTTATTTTATACTTTTGATGTAAATTTATATTAAAAATACTAAAAATCTTTCACAACTATATGTAGAAAAATAAATAATATTAAATTTACAACATATCTATTTTTTACCACTAAGAGTTGAACTAATTTTATATTCAAATAATCATAGAATTTTATATTTCTAAAATAATTAAATTTAAAGAAACCACAACATTTTAAAATTGAGTCTTATTTAAAAATAAAGGTACAAGCTAAATTTGTAATATTAAAAAGAAAATTGAAGGAGTATAAAAAATTAAATAAAAATACTATTTGATCTCTTATCTTGATGCATTATAAATATAATAATAAATAAAAAATACAAGAAAATAATATGTTTTGATAATAAATTTGATCTCTTATTTTAATGTTATAGATAGAATTAATTTTTTTTTGTACAAATAAATAGAAATTGATATTAGGGCGTAAAATTTAGTTTATTTTTCTATTTATATATTTGTATTATCATTTTATGGGTACAGATAAGAAGGATTATAATAATTTTTACCGTTCTCATATAATGATTGATTATTGTGATAATGTGAAAAGACATTATCAATTTTCTCTTAGATATATCCAAGCTTTGTATATTTACCTCCTAGACATTATAATGTTATTTGATTTGAACTTTTTAATGATCTTTGTTGATTATGTATTGTGTAATTTAAGACTTTGAGTACAATATGTAATTTATATTAAGTTTTATGTATGTCAAATATTGTCAAAATTTATGAGTATAATTATTGCAATATTATTTGAATGAGAATGTAATTATTCAACACTATGTTATATAATTTTATATATCTATATTATTATTATTATGTTAGAATCCTTTAAAATTAAAAAAATTATTATTTAAAATTATTCGAAACGTTTCTTCAAAAATCTTTTGTTTCCACAAAATTTTTGAAATGTTTCAAAATGTTTCCATTTCTAGAATGACTGAAACGATGTTTCGAATCGAAATTTTGTTCCTTGCACAAAATCAGCACATTGGTTTGCCTCCCTTAGGGTCGTTGGGTTGAAGAATTAACAATGATGTTGGGAAATGAGGAAGAAGATTCGGTATTGGCAGCCATGGTAGGGGTGTTGTTGAGCGATTAGCTCTGATACCATAAAGAAGCATGGAAATGGGAGAAAATGAAATTAATCAAAACAACTATACCACTTGGAGAATCCTCACTGATTCCTTCTTCCATGGGCACGACCTCATGCCTTTTTCTAGATGGCACAAAACCATCTCCTCCTTCTACAATCACCACTAATGGTGCTCCTCTTCCTAATCCTTAATTTACCCTCTAGATATGTCAAGATAAATTTCTCTTGCACGCCATTACTGCTTTGTAATGTCACCTTGCATAAATTCTTTGACTATCATTTTAAGAGAAAATTATTTGTCTTAATTTAGTAGGAAGACAAAGAGTGAATTCTTTAATTGATTTTATCTATTTATTTATTTCTTAATAATATTTTTCTCTTTAAACAAAAAAAACCTACTAGGCAGATTAATTGTACATAAATGAATATGGAAAATTTTCTATGGATTTAACTATGTTTTTTTTAAAATGATTCAAATAAAGATTCTTACTTATCCCGGCAAGAGAAGAATAAAGCTAGTACCGACTTTCCCATTTCTATCTCCTTAGAAACTTATAGAAGAATGCTACGTGGCCTTCCCAGAAATACTCCCTCGTCAATTATTTATTACACTTCTTAATAAACTGCACAAGAAATTCTACGTGGCTTCTTCTGAAATTCCTCTCTGAAATTGTCAATAGAAAAAGCTAGCAAGTACATGGCCATTCCAGAAAGCTCTCGTCTTTTCCTTAGGAGTGTTCGACTACGTTTTTTTTGAACATTTTCAGCTAAACCCAACATAAAAATTTGACCATTTTTCTCTTCAGCTTGCTCACCAAATAGCGGTATTTTATGCAACAACCGAATATCCTGTTTTTTTTTCCCTTCATCATCTAAGCTTCTCCAAGACACCAGCTATTGATGCTCCATTTTCTTAGCTAATAAGCATTTCTTTTCGTACGTAAAAAGGGAAGGTTGAGGTATGGTTATGGGGGGTTTTCCGTCAAAGGTGTTCTCTTGTTGGAGTTAAGATGTTTAGGTAAGGAAATTTTGGTGATAACCATTCATTGGAATGTTTATTTTTGATGCCCTTAAAGTGTTTGCTAAAATGATTCATGGAGGTTGCCTAGTTCTAGTCCTTGATTTATAGTATTGATTCCGGTCCTTGGTTACGATGAATAGAGTAGAGAAATCACAAGGAATCTCGTCTGACAATTAGTCTCAAATGGGATTTTCCAAATGTCAAGAGCAACTTGAATCATTTATTAGTCAAAGCTTCAAACTAGGTGAGTGGAATTTCTCTACCTTTAGTTACAAGAATTTTCTATATCTATATATATATAGCAATCAAACTATGCTCTTATGATTTCTAAACCTATGGTATTATTGTTCTTTTATCCTGTTAATTATACATGTTTATGAAAGATGTTTGACATATTATGTTTTAAATGAGCATCATTGCTCATGCATATTTTACAGTGTTAAGTTCATATTCTTTACATGGTTACTAAACTCTTATTCTTATGTGGAATTTCTCCTTTCTTTAAAATGTTTTTATTTTGCCTTGATATATTTGTAATGTGAATTGGGAAATTATAAAGTGGTTTTTTTGGTGGATCCTCAGTTACTTCCATAGAGAAACCCTAGGTGTACCTAGTATAAGTGATTGTCCAAGGACCATACTCTAATATAGTGTTATCCGTGAGATTACTCCTGATCTATACCTCAGTGATTTGAATGATGTCTCTGACAGGCAATTTGTTTCAGTGCAGTGTATGATATATGTGAGCGTGAGAGTTTCTCTTGTGAATAAGCAGTGGATCCATCTTGTTAGATGTATTCATATTTCCATGAATTATGCTTATACCGAGAAAATTTTCTATATTAAAGAGTTGTTTTTATAGTAACCTACGAGCATGTATTGTTTTTACTTTCAAACTTGTACCCTCGAGTAGAGGTTTTCCATCTCACTGAGTCTGTGACTCACTCATCCCTTATTTTCCTCTAGTGTATACTACAGGTTACCTGGGTGACGAATGGACCAACAGCCAAGGTCTGGGACAGTTGGATTAGGTTGTGCATAGTTTTACATTGTAATACATGTTAGTTTTGTGTTTGGTTATCGAGGCTTACTTTGTGCATGAAGATGGACCTGTCCATCATATTGAAATTTGGTTGTCCAATGGAGATCATGTTAAAATTTTTTTGAAATCTTTTCCATTTTCATTTTAAGTGTGTAACTTAAATTAGTAACTTGAGTTTATTTTAAAGGCATGTGTACATGTGAAGGCTTGTAGGATGCCATCTTATTGGTGGTTTTCTACGTCGATCACGCTCCTGAAATCGGGACGTGGCATGCTTCCTTGGAAACCGATGTTCTCATCCTTCTTGGTCACCCCAACACTTCTAAAGAGGCTTAGGATCATCTCAAGACTCTCTTTGCCAATAAATATAGAGCTCGTTTAATCTCTCTCAAGGAAAAATTGTCTACCACCTCATGTGGTTCTTAGTCTGTTCACATGTATCTTCAACAAATGAAAAATCTTGCTAATGAAATTGCTCTCATATCTTAGCTTGTTGAGGACCTAGATATTGTCATCTACTGTTTATATGGGCTTGGTCCTAACTTCAAGGTAATAACTGGCCCCCTTAGAGCCAGAGAACCACCTATCACTTTCTTGGAACTCAAGGACAAACTTGTTGACTTTGAGACTTCCTATGCCCAACTCTCCTAGATCCTCACCATCAATCACCTGTCAATTTTGAAATAAACCTGGTCAACCTAGTAATCGATGCTACACTTTTTTTCCTCATCTTTGCCCTAACAAAAAATCACTAGAATCTAATTTCTCCACCCCCCAGTTCACCCTCAATCTACAAACCAGACTCCTTGACACTGGGGCTTTCCATCATGTCACCAATAACCTTACCACACTACACAACACATAAAACTATCATGGCAATGATTATATGCTCATCGGCGATGGTCAAGGTTTGTCTATTTCTCATCTTGGATCTTCCACCTTACACACTCCCTCTTCTTCATTTAAACTTCATCATATTCATTATGTCCCCAAAATGAAACATAACCTTATTTCTGTCTCCTAATTCTATGCATCTAATCAAGTTTCTTTAGAATTCTCACCCACTTCTTTTTCTATGAGGATCTTACTACGGGGGCGCCCTTCTTCAAGGCCCAAGTAAAAACAACACCTACTCCATTCCAACCTTGGGTTCTCGATCTCCCTCTTCACCACACGCCTTCCTTGTTCAGAGTTAACCTTTATGTACCTCTGATCTATGGCATCATAAACTTGGCCATCCTCATTCTTGGATCATGTATCATCTTGCTGCTCATCACTAACTTCCCATCAAGCATAATCTCCCTGACTG
Source organism: Ceratonia siliqua (assembly GCA_034509205.1). Lineage (NCBI taxonomy): Eukaryota > Viridiplantae > Streptophyta > Magnoliopsida > Fabales > Fabaceae > Ceratonia > Ceratonia siliqua. The sequence continues at coordinate 18,425 of JASKGM010040677.1, forward strand.
TGCATCTTTCTCTATCAATAAGAGTCACTATCTTCCTTTTTCAATTCTAGTCTTAGAACTACTAGGCCTTTAGAATGTCTTTTTACTGATGTATGGAGTCCTTCCCCACATGTTTCCATTGGTGAATTCAAGTATTATGTTATTTTTGTTGATTCACTTCACTAAATACTCTTGGTTATATCCTCTTAAGAACAAATCTTACGTGTTTCAAGTTTTTCTTCAATTTAAGTGGCTTATTGAGTCCTTTTTAATCAATCCATCCCTTTATTTCACTTTGACAATGGAGGTGAATTTATTAAGTTAAAGTCCTTTTTTGCCAAGCACGAAATTTCTTTCTTTCTTCATTACTCCTCCCTACACCCTTGAGAGGAATGGTCTTGCCAAAAGAAAGCATTGTCATACTATTGAAACAAGACTATCTCTCTTGCACCATGCATCTCTTCCTATCTAATTCTGGTCTCAGGCATTTCAAATAGCCAATTACGTAATTAATTGTCTTCCTAGTCCAGTTCTCAAAATGAATTTGCCCTACCAATAACTCATTAATCAAATCCCCACCTATTACAATTTTAAGGCTTTTGGATGTCTTTGCTACCCTTGGCTAAGACCCTATTCGTCCAACAAGCTTCAATTTCGCTCTAAACCATGCATTTTCCTAGGTTATTCCCCCAATCATCATGCATTCATTTGTTATGACTCCCATCACAATGAAACTTACATTTTCCGCCATGTCAAATTTGTGGAAAATGTTTTTCCCTCTCACCCTAAAACTGGCCCACCTTCTCCCTACTCCTCCACCTTTTGATATCATCACTGTAACCTACTACCCAGTGTCCATCTCTCACTCCCCTCTTCTTTAAAGAGTCCCACTTTATCTCCACCACTTCCTTCCCCATGTAATCCACCTTTATGAACTACTTCTCCCTTTTTGAACTCATTGTCATCCCCATCCCTCTCTTCCTTACCCTCTTCCCCTAGTTCCCACACTAATCATACTACTTCCACCTCCCATGAATCCACTTCCCTATTAAACACTACAACCTCCATTTCCCTTATCCCTACACTTTCCCTACCTAACGCTACTCTCCCTACCTCATCTCTATCTCCCAACCTAATTAGCCAATCAAACCAAATCACAAACACTCTCCCTAACTTATCTTCTCCCTCTTCACCCTCCCTTACCCAATTAAACACAAACACTCCTAATCTCTATGTCTCACCTCCCTTTCCCTCCAACCTCCCTCCTTCCTCACTTACCTACTCAAACACAAACACACCCAACCTATACGTCTCCTTCCCTTTTTCCTCCAACGTACCTACCTCCCCTCCTAACCCTAATTCCTCTTTTGTTCCCCATCATGCCGCCCATACACACTCCTTTCACAACAAAATTGTTACCCACTCCCAAAACAATGTCTTCAAACCTAGAAAACCATTTAACTATCAAATCACCAAACACCCTTTTGACCATAGCCTTGAACCCACTTGTCTCACCTAAGCCCTCAACTCATGACTGACGTATAGCTATGTCTCAAGAAATTGATGCATTAATATGAATTAGCACATGGTCTCTAGTTCCTCCCCCTCCCAATGCTCAAATCATTGGTTACAAATGGGTTTACCGCATTAAGAGGATACCCAATGACTTTGTTAATCGTTATAAGGCTCGCCTTGTTGCCAAAGGCTACTCTTAGTGTCCCAGTCTTGACTATAAAGAAACATCCAGCCTTGTTGTTAAACCTCAAACAATCAAGGCTGTTCTATCCATTGCTCTCCATTACAGTTGGCCCCTAAAGCATATGGATGTAAATAATGCCTTTCTTCAAGGTACTCTTCATGATACTATCTACATGTCTCAACCTCTAGGCCATATTGACATCACCAATCCCTCTTTTGTGTGTAAGTTAAATAAAGCTATCTATGGCTTAAAACAGGCACCTCGTGCTTGATATAAGGAATTAGCCGAGTATCTTCTCTCTTATGGGTTTTTTAACTTTCTTTCTAATGGCTCGTTATTTATATATAACAAATATGGCATAACAACATATTTTCTTGTTTATGTGGATGACTTGCTGATCACTGGCAATCATAATGGTGTTTTAATCTACCTTTTGTATGCAACTTGCCACACATTTTTCTCTTAAAGATCTTGGTACGCCATCTTATTTTCTTGGGGTTGAGTTTCTCCCTTAAGAAAATGGCCTCTTCTTATCTCAACAAAAGTATATCCATTATCTTTAAGAGAAATCTAAGATGGATGGAGCCAAAGGAGCTAGCACACTGATGTTTACTTCTGTCTCACTCACACTTGATGATGGTTCTGCTCTCACTGACCCTACTGAATATCGCAATATTATTGGTGTTGTACAATATCTCTCTTTGACTCATCCTGACATAGGTTATGCAGTGAATAAACTCTCTCAATGCATGCATGAGCCAACTGTTCTACATCTCACAGCACTATAAAGAATTCTTCGGTATCTCAAGCAAATAGTGTACTTCTGTCTCCATCTCAATAAACACTGCCAATTACAACTCTTTGCTTATTCTGATGTCAACTGGGCTATAAATCCACATTACCATACCTTTGTTTCTGCTCCCTTAGTCTTCATGTGTTCTAATGCCTTGTCTTGGTCCTCCAAGAAACAAAGAAGTGTGGCAAGATCTAACACATAAATTGAGTATAAATCTGGTGCCTCTACAATAGCTGAAATAATGAGGCTCACTAACTTTCTCGAGGAACTCGGCATTTCACTTACCAGTGCACCCATCATCTATTGTGACAATATTGGTGCCATTTATTTGAGTGCCAATCCAGTGTTTCATTCTAACATAAATTAATTTGTTAATTGAATTTCTTTGTCATTTTGTTTGAAATGTATAGGAGTACGCATTATTTGAGAGCCAATCTCTGACATGTAATGAGAAATCTCAGTTACATTTTTATTTGAATGAGCCAAAATTTGAACTTTAATTTTTTAAAGATTTAGATGTTTTGCAATATTGAAAGGAACATAAACATTGATTTTTAGAACGATCAAGGAGGACATGTGATCTACTAAGTATTCTAATCACTACTGTGGCTAGTGAATACGCTTTTAGCATTGGTGCATATATTATTAATAAATACTGATGTTATCTTCTTAGAGATAATGTGAAAGCCCTTATTTGTACCTAAAATTGTTTGCATAGTTTTGTCACTGATAGGCTTATTAACTTTAAACTAGTTCAATTTTCTTTATTCTCATTATTATTAACTTTGATAATAATTTATGCTTTGTCAATTAAGAATAAAATGACGACTCAACAATTACATCAAATTTATCTAAGCAATATTCAAATATAATTATTAAAGATGATTGATTAATCGTTTTTGTTTTAACTTCATGCTATTGTCTTTGTGGATATTAAGTCTATGATAGTATCTTTTTATGTATGAAAATCTTATATAATTATTGAAGGTGATTGATTGATAGTTTATTTTTTTTTTTTGTTATGAAAATTTATAAAATTTTTTATTTTTTTATAATTTTTTCATGTGCTAACTCGTTAAAATTGACTAACTTTATAGGATTAGGACCGAGTTAAATTTTAGAATCCCTTTTAAGAAAATGACTTTTTTGGCTCGGCCGGTCAATGGTCAGCCCGTAATAGGCCAGGCCAGCCCGTTTTGACACGCCTACTCATATCTAATACTAATGTGTTGACATGCAAGTTTTACATAAAAAATTAAATATTTACAAATTTAAAACTTTAACTACCCTACTATCCCTTAAGGGGGCGTTTGGTACAGGAAAAAATTTTTTTTCCTAAGAAACATGATTCCTAGGAGTTATGGTTCCTGGGAATAAAGATTCCCATGAATGTAAAAATTGTGTTTGGTTGGCCTCGTAGACTCCTGGGAATAATAAACATTTTTGCATTTGGTTCAGAGGCTATTTTCCTGAGAATTTAGGTAATTTTTACAAATATACCCCTATATATAAATTGTAATAAATTTATATTTTTTTAAAAAAATAGGAGTTTATGGTTAATGTTGGTAATTTGGGGTTTGGAGCAAGGGACTTGGAATTTGGGACTTAGAGTTTGGAGTTTGAAATTTGGGGTTTAAGGGTTAGGGATTTGGGGTTTTGAGTTTTGAGTTTGGGAGTTTCGGGTTTGGGGTTTGGGGGTTGG